>BMAO01027818.1:0-31968 GCA_019973975.1 Trichonephila clavata | reverse complement strand
AATACCTAGAGTTCCGAAGGGTGTGTTGAGTTTGTGGAAGTACTTGGCTATATCGAGAATGGGATTAAAAAAGATAAGTACGGGTGTTTCCTGAGAAATAGGGTACTGCATTTATATGTATTGTTTTGCTGAGAATACAACAGAAAATAAACTGCCCAAATGCCCTTTAACAAAGGAAAAGTGCGTACTTTATGAGGCATAGAAGTATTTACTATACTGAAATGAAAGTAAGCAGTAATTTACCTGAATAAATTCAGCTCAGAAAAATGCTTTATGAAGCATAAAGCTCTCTATAATAAAATTAAGTAGCCGCTTTTACAAAAGCTGGTTATTTTTTTAAAAGGAATGCGCAATGCCTTGTTACTTCTGTACTACACTCTACGTTTTGCTGCTTCATCGTGAAGACGACGAAGAAACATTAAGTCTATTATCGACACTACTTGTAGTTCAAAAAACTGAAAGGGGGTTTCGACAGGCTTTAATTCCTCACTATCTGATATTTCAGGAGTTTGTATAGTGTTTCTCAATGTTAACGTTTTCCTCATTTTCCGGTAATGTTTCATAACTTTTGTGACGGATCTATCTGCGTCCTTTCATTAATCCTCTTGGAAAAATTTTTAGTCTATCATTCGAGTTTATTCACTACCAACCCTCTGAGAAGAAACCTTGATCATGTAAATTAGGTTGTTATATATAGTCTCTCGCTTTTCATGCTAGAAGGGGAGATTAAAGTGAGGTGGTAGGATAGTTTGCTACTTATCAGGTATTATACCATTTTTTTGCATATTTCAAATATTTGATAGGTGAAAGAATTAAAGTGACGATTGGTCACGAAAGTTTAATTAGTGTTCAGATAATTAGGATATAAGATTTTCTTCTGAAATAAGAGGGTTGATATATATATATATATATATATATTTAAAGTCTTCTCATAATTCGCGCATCTCGTTATTAATCCACGTATTGCTTAGATTAAGTACATCTCTTTTCGTTGAAATTACTTGAATTGTGTGATCAATAAATAGATGATTTTTAGATATGGCTAATCTTCCTTTCCTTCCTCCCACAACTCTAGGAGGAATGAGAGCACATCTTATTCCTTTCATTTTCACAGACCTTGAACGGGTGGGTCTGTACATGGGATTTTTTCGGACTGGAAAGGGCAAAGGGCGTGACCAAGTTATCCGGACAGTCGGATTTCCCTGAGCTGAGTTTTCGGAACTCTACGGTATAATTACAACAATATATCTATTTATACAATCTTAATATACTTTTTTACACATGTTACTTGCTCTTAAATCAAATATCCATTCTATTTGCACAATCTGTAATTGACTTCATTCAATACAACTAAAAATTATAAATAGAGAGTTTACGTATATACGAATTAGATTCATTAGATCTAAAAAAATTAATTTTTTTGCTGCCTTCCTAACACTATTTTCTTAATTAAAGAAAACTGGGTCAGTAAGTTTAAGGTCAGATAGTTTTAAGGTTACTCGAATTTTAAATATTTATGTAAAGATTCTTTTATTGAGCAGAGGAACACAACGGTGAGAAAAAAAAACTTACTCTAATTACTTTCCTTTCTATCAAATAACAAGTTTTAAAGATTAAAGAGTAAGTTTTTTTTTATTTCTGTGTTCATATTTGAATATTCTACCTTTTCATTAAGAGTCCACTTTAGATCTTTTAGAGCTATTTTTCTCTTTCTTTCAGAGAATAATTTTTAAGGATTAAAGTGTAAATTTTTCCTTTTTGTTCATTTCTGTAGAGATGGAAAAACTTTAGATAGAAACTTTTTGATAGAGTTAATCATTTGTCTCCTATTTCTTGTGATGTCTTTAACAATAGCCCAGCATTTTAAATTGAGAGCATATTTCGGAAAAGAAATAAAAAGAACAATTTAAAAAAATTTAAATACTTTATGTATTTTTTAATGGAGCATCGCATGCAAAGTAGTCTTTAATCAAAAAGCAAAAAGGACGGAGTTAATTCTTTGATGTTCAGGACAACATATATTTAAAAAAAAACATTTTTAGTTTTTTTTAAAAGAACTTTACTTGTTTAATTTTACTCGAATAATAGTTTAAAATAGCACTTTCTTTTTTTGTCGAATTGTTTTAAAGTTTTGGGTGCACGTACAGATTTGTGAATAAATTAAGATGAAAAAATAATAAGAAATATTTAAAAACATTTTTTTGCTTTTAATAGTCCTTAGATTATTATGATATGTAAGAATATGTATGAAATATGACGTATTTTACTTAAAAATAAAATAACTCTTTGTTTATGTTGAGAAACAAATAGCTTTAATATAGGGTATTTTAAAAATTATAAATGCAATTCAAGAACTAATTAAAATAATAAATATTAAAATAATAAATAATAAAACTAATAAATAATAATAATAAAATAATAAAACTAATAAATAATAATAATAAAATAATAAACTAATAAAAATTAAACTCCATTAAAATTTTATGGAATATAGATAGTTATAAGGTTGAAGATTTGGCCAAATAATTACTCTGTCTCTCTACCCCACTTATTTAGAACACATTCTACTTTTTCATATTTTTGTTGTTGTAAACTGAAAATATAAGAATACTAAAAATACGATCCCGAAAATTTATATGTAGCTTTATTTATGGTATAAATGGGTATGTTATCAGCAAAAGACATGACTATAATTTGTCGCAGTACTGTACTTTCTCATTTGGAATATGCATAAAATTCAGTAATTTTCCTGCAGATAGATGTTTAGTGTAAAGATAGCTAAAAAATAAGAATAATACATAAAAAAGGATTATTCAAATACCAAGTAGGGTAAGAAGTATGATAATCATATATATATATATATAAGAGAAAGACCACATAAAACTAAACTGATATGACTGAAAACAAAGCCATCTGCGAAGTTTAAAAGACGATGAAATCAGTATCGAGGGTTGAAGCCATGGTTGACAATAAACTCTGCACGCACGCACCACCACACACACACACACACACACACACACCACACACACCACACACACACACCACACACACACACACACACACACACACACACACACACACACCACACACACACACACACCACACACACACACACACACACACCACACACACACACACACACACACACACACACCACACACACACACACACACACCACACACACACACACACACACACACAATTTGGCATTCAAAGAAAGAGGCTTTCATTGACTTTTTGGGGTATGACTTTTGCAGCTGCTTCTGTGCATTTCCAAAAATGATGTGGTGCGTACCGTTTTAGTCAATTTCAGATTTTCGACAGAATGATCTCGCTGAGTGACATAATGAGAGAACTGCAGGGCAAGACAACAATTTATTCTGATGAACGAAAACGTCTTGAACATTGCGTACCATGTTTGGTCTTGTATTTGTCCAGTTGGAATGAGGCAGTAGGCAAGCTTTGAAGGTAAGGAAGACAACAGGCCCCAAAGCTTCTACATTTAGCTCTGGCTTTTCATTATACCAGCAATGCGCTCTATAGGAATACGAGAGGGAAAACCAGTACCACTTCAAGCTTCAATCCTGACTATTAGACCAGCAATGCATTGCAACAGCTAAGTGATCTTTCTGTAGTGTCATGGGGCCAAATCAGGTGAATAAGGAGGATGCCTCAGCATAGTAATGTTTTTGTTGATCAGAAACTGCTTGGCAGATAGGTCAATGTGAGTGGATGCATTGTCTTGGTGCAACAGCAATCCATCACTTCTCAATTCTGGCCTTTTTCCCCCTAATTTTTTCACAAAGTCTTTTTAGTACTTCAATGTAGTTGTGTTGATTAACAGTTTGACCACTGATGTGAGTGGGAACCCACTCATATCACGAATTTGGACTATGTTTTGGTCTGTAATTTCTGACCTTGGGCACCCAGCAGGTTCATCATCCTTCGCACTGAACCTTCCTTCTGAAAACCTCTTATACTATTCAAACATATGTGCATTAGACAATGTTTCCTCTCTATAAGCATCGGTTAGCATTTGAAATGTTTTCATGGCTCATTTCTAAAGTTTCACAAGAAACTTGATGTTGATTCGGCATTTTTTCGGCAGAATGCAGTTGCACGCGTTCACTCAATGACGCAGTACTCCCAACTGGCCTGATCGTAAGACAAAACTGGCCAAATGGATAGATGAGGTATGAAGGGATGACGTCAACAAAACAGTTTTTACAAACTCCACTCTTTTTTTCAAGCTACAAACTTAATCTGTTTTTTTTAGTGTGTCACACCTTGTATGTTTTCTTAAGTAGAATATATATCCCTTTCTATAGAGTCCTAAACGTATAAGCAATTGATTATTTTATCTAATTTTGAACAGGTATGCCTTATGCTTCATGGTATACAAGTTTTTAAGCTAAAAATATTGTTCTTCATTTAATACATTTTGAAATAAATAAACACAACTGTGCTATTGGAAATAAAAATGTATTGCTTTTGTACTTTTTCTGCTTGGTCAAAATCAAAAAATATATTAAGATTTTTTCAAAGGAGTTATTTTGTTGCCTCTAATACTCTTAAAGCATTTGTGAATTGGGTGGTATTGTTAAAACAATATGACCTTACTTTTAAGAACTCGGTTAATATTCCATATTCACATAGCTAAATATGAAATTTATTGTTACTACATCAATCAGTGTAAAATTGCTTCAATCATCTAGTCGATTTATCATCTTTTGGGAGAGTTCCTTGAGGAAAAGTGTCATTGAACGATTTATGTTAAGTGGCAAAATGACTCTATCGATATCATATTCCTTAGTATAATAATATCGTGACAGGCAAAAGAAGTTGCTGAGATATGTTTGTTTTACACTACAAAATAATAATTTTCCCAATCGTCTTGAAATAATTTATTTTCTTTGGATATTTTTCGCTTCAAAGACAATCTTAAAATAAAAGATAATTGAAAGCTAGTGAAGTAATCTCCAGTTTATATGAGTTAAACTGGCCAATACTTCACTTTCATTTGTTCTCACAAAACGTTACATTTGCAGTTAGAAAAGAAACTTTCTCGTAATTTTTATCCTGCGACAAGGGCAAAACAAATTGATAGATTTGATTAGTAGATTCATAGATTTTAACGCCAAATTTTAGCAACACAGTTCTTAAATTACTGAATTTCTTAGTGCAATGGAATGTGACCAAGCCACTTATGAAAGCTCTGTAGGCTGTAAAAATTGAGTATAGCAGATCTAAAATGTTAAATATTTATATTTTGGGTAATACAATGTGTGGGTGTGTCTTAGATAATTCATATTTATAATACTTATCTTTATTGAATATCTATTAAATATAAGCTTATAGAAGTTCAAGGCAGAAATAAAAAGTTTTAAAATTGAAAACTTCGAGAGATAACGAGATAAAAGTACCTATTTTAGCCTTTGTATTATAGATAAGTATTCCCCAATTTTTTTTCGCGCGGGCTGGTCAATATTTAATAATTTTATCTCAGCTCGCTGAGGAAAAAAACATTGATTGGTTATATTTTAGATTTTTTTTAAAAAAAATGTATAATTTAATTGTATTTAAAAATGTTTTCAGAATAAAATACAGCTCGCCAAAATATTAATATAAAGTGAATTAAGATGGAATATATATACAGTGTGATTTCCATGAAAAGGTATTCAAACCCGAAAGACCCGAAAGAAAAACACCACAGTAAATAAAATAGAAACAATGTAATGAAAAATGTAATAACAAAGTAAAATAGAAGCAATGTTCCTTGGGTGACCCGGTAGCATTTGAACCAAGGATCGGTATCAGTCCACAGCCCGGGGGGTTGGGGATCCCTGATATAGATGATCTAATTAATAATAAATGCAATAATTTCTGAACGAAATTTATATCTGTACAGGTTGATGATGATATTTAGATAGCAATATTTTCCACTTATTTATTAGAACGATAGAAGCCTTTTACATGTCTAAACTCCAATATTTGGTTTTCAAATTCGGTTTAAAATTTTTTTTTTTATCATAAAGTACAATTTTTCGTGCAAAGGATTTTTACTCATTTGTTACTAATTAATTTTGAACATATTTTTGTCTATTCTGTTTATTTCTTATAGAAAATCGTTATTGAACTGTTGCAATTGGAGTATTGAAAAAGAATTTTACGAGATTTTAAAATCTATTTTGAGGAGGGGGAGACTTAATTTTACTTAGAAAAGTTAATTTGGACACTCAATTTTTCTCTTCGTATGATAATTCTTCTATAATACCCTTATATTTTCTTAAGAGTGATCCCTCAGAGAGAGTGTACCATTTATCACAAAAAGCAAGAACTTTCAAAGTTAGAAAAAATTAATGATAGTTAATATGTTTCCAGAACTTTAATGAAAAATGACAAGTTTATTTAATTAAAAGAAAAATCTCTTTTAATGAATTGTCTAAAATTTTCCACCATAATAAAGATTTCCATGGCAAATTTATTAATTAAAATAATGAATATATAATTTTTAAATTCTATTTTATTATATATATATATATATATATATATACCCATTTTTATTTGAAAATTCCCTGTAAAGTTTAAATCTAGTAATTGACAGAAGGATCTAATCTAGAAAAAAACTAGCTCTAGCGTCTATTATAAATTCTTTAAATTAAAAAAAAATATTAGCTACAAAAAAACTTATCTGTGGAAACAACTTTTTAAGAATGTTTTTATAACTATAACTTTTATAATGATATTTCAAAAATAGCAAATTATAGCATTTTTATTATTATGAAATAAAAGAGATTAATGATAAAACTTTATCACTTAAAAAGTAAAATATTTAACACTGAGAAAGAACCTATAATTAAGAAGTCATTATTTCTCTAAAACGCAGTATAATCACTAATTTAACCATTTTCTCTATTGATTGCTGATATCTAATCGTCAGACATTCATTAAAGACTAGTGCTGTGTTAAAATAGATGTCTGTGAGTACGGTAATGGGTGTCCACGATGACAGCGCTAAATTAAACTTCAATTACAAGATAGCCCTAAATGCGTCAGCAATCAGGGTTAATAATTGGTGTCAAAGTTTGCTCACTGTTCAGGAGTTTATTAATGAACGGAGACATAAAGTAATTTATAATGAATGCGTTAACAAAATGTAAAATATATATGATCGACCACGTTTTTTCACTGAACTTTTGTGTAATGCATTCTGTTAAAATATTAATTTAATTGAAAACAAAAATCTTTCGATGTTTTGCATTTAAAATTCATATAACTTTGCTAAAATTGAAAGATATTGAAAGATTTATTCAAACTGCATGAAATTTTTACCGTCCTCATACATGAGATATGTAAATGAATAATGTTGTGAATTATGGACCGGGTGGTCTGAGTGGATGGAGCGTTGTTGTTACCATCCTCAGACCCCACGTGGTCTACCTCGATAGAAACTATACTGTAACGGATTCTGTGTCTGAGTTGAATCTTGTGAACTTAGCTTCGGTATAACTAGATGTGCTTTTGATTACTCGTAATTCTTGGCTTCGGCGTACCAGGTGCCGTTGTTTACTAGGATTTTTATCTCGAGTATTAGAATTATTCTCTTTATTATTTCAGTCTAATCAGTGTAACGTGATTTAATTTGTTAAAGATTGTTAAGTTTATTGTTGAAAGTTATTGTTACTAATAAATCTAGGAAAAAGACAATTCTAGAACTCCAGAATAATATTATTATTTTATAACATCACACTCACGCAACAGTATTTATTTCAAATAACATTACAGCCAAGATGCACATTATTGGATCCTTTGAGCAAGTAATTCCTTTTCTCTACGTTTATGTTAGTAGTTTCAGTATGTCTCGAAGTAGAATGTGTTCGACCAAGAAATAATTGTTTCTTGATAGATAATAAAAAATCCGAGAAATCATTCTCAATCAATACATAACAAATGAAATTACCTATCTTTATAAAATCTCAAAGCTTTATAAATTAAAGACTATTTTCTGTTGACAACATGGGACTGTCACGATAAAACACTTTTGAATTTAAATAATAATCCCAAATCCTTTGTGTATGTTTGAGAAGATATTTTTTATTTTAGCACCCGCATAATCTCAAGTCCTTTGAATTTGTGTATGTTTGAGAAAATATTTTATTTTAGCACCAGATTCATTAAATAATAATTAGATATAAACAGGAATCAACTTTCAGAATCAAAATCAGTTCTGAAGACTTATAAACTGCTGATATTCAATATTGAAATTGGTCACGGGGGCCTAGTGTTTATGGTCACGAACTCGTGACCAGCGTGTCAGGGTGAGTGAATGGATATAAGCGTCACACTGTTCAGCTACATGAGGGCTTTTGGCGATAGACTTCGAAATTTTGAACCGTGGTCAAGTGACGAGGACGACACTCTTTCTCTAAACTACCACACCACCCCACCCCAACGGGAGGATATTTGAGCTCTCGACAGATTTAACATGCATAGCTGCCCTACACGGCGGGTCTTTAGTGGTACTGGGCTCGAACTCATGACACGACAGCCACGAGTCCTTTACCTTGACCACTAAACCCAGCGTGTTAGAAGTTCGAGGTCTAGTGCCACTGAAGAACCACCATGTAGAAGAGCTGATGCACGTTAAATCTGTAGTGGTTCAAAGTTCTACCGTTGATGAGATGTAGAAGTTTGGAAAAGGAATATGCAAGCTTAGGTGCCATCCTTGTCACTTGATAATGGTTCAAAATTACATGCCTTTGCTTTATAGTGAGACGTCAATTGAAATCAAATTTTATTTCCATGCATGTTGGAGATCATTTCAGTATGTTTCTCATGATATTTTCTTAAAACAGTTTGAATTAAAAAAACATACAACAAACATTTGTTTTTCGAAATTTTTAAGCTTCTTCAAATATGATTGAAAATGCTTCAAAAATCACCTAATTTCAAACAATACTGAAAGACTATACAGGGTCTCTTCGACGTAGACCGAATTCCGTTCTTACAAATAGATCGTAAGTCAAACTAGTCGTAATATATGAATACTTCCATGGATTACGAATGGCATTTATAGTTTTCAACACTGTTTTCATTCAAATTGATACTTAAAATTATACCAAGGCGTAAACATTAAATGAACGTTCGCATCCGTATTTTTAAATAATGGGAAAGGTATATAATATATCGGTTCCGGGAGCTTTGTTTTGATCCCATTAATGCAATCATCTTTACTTGTTTTATATATGTATGATCCAAAAGTTCGGCGACAAGGCGAAGAAAACCTTATCCTGAAATGTTAGCAGCACTGAAGTGCATCCACCATCAAAATAGTATCCTTAGTAGACGATACATTTCTGCCAGCTTTCGTATAATTTCTGGAAGCACACTTAGAAGCCATTTTTTTGCAATCTCTCGTAAGGTCCCCTGGGATGCTACTTTCACTCCAGTGTTTTTTCTCTCGATACAACTACAAGCGAAATTTTGCATTTTGGGCTGAAATGTGTGGTTTTCTCATAGGCACCCGACAATGCATTCCTATCCTTGGCAATTCTCCGTGCACGGTTCAAGCTGAAATCTTTTGGGAAGAGCCTTGGTTTGTATTAGTTGAAGCATGGTAGAATCCAGGGGCGTAGCTACCGCTGTATCAATGATACGAGGCCTTCAAGATACTGGGGCCCCAACATGTGTAACTACAGTCCCACTAATAGGGCTTCCATATCTAAAAAGGTCCCCGAAGGAATTTTGATATGGGGCTCACTCAGAAGTAGCTAGGCCAGTGGTAGAATCACTGTTCTGCAGTACAATTCGTCGCAGACGACGTCGATCACACTCTTAGAATACTGTGCTCAAACAGCAATTACTTCTTCTAGAGAAGGACTGTGGTTTCTGATTCCAACTTTTTAAAACCCTTGATATGGCTGCTTTTGAGATCCCAGTGAGATCTGCTGTCTTCGAAATCGAGGCCCCTACTTGACAAGCCTCTACAATAAGCCTTTTTTCAAATGATAAAAGAAAATAATCCATAGTTTTCCCCATTTTATTTCAAACAACTAAGATTTG
This sequence comes from Trichonephila clavata, assembly GCA_019973975.1. Classification (NCBI taxonomy): domain Eukaryota; kingdom Metazoa; phylum Arthropoda; class Arachnida; order Araneae; family Nephilidae; genus Trichonephila; species Trichonephila clavata. The sequence goes on along the minus strand of BMAO01027818.1, from coordinate 21,906 downwards.
TGCTGGATCTTATACAGAGCAATCCCGGAATCACAGTACGTGGGCTATCGCCAGTTATGTGGGGTTTCCCACAGCCGTCTAGCGGATCCTGCATACTAACAATGAGCACCCATCTCCCCCCCCCCCAACATGCACTTTTATTGCACTTTTAATTTTTCTTTTTTCACACTATTTTTCTGTGCTAAGGATAATAAATATGTCTTCTGATGTTCTTGTCTTGTCTTTCTTGTGTTTTGTGTCCTCATTACCTCGTCAAGAAGGTGTTTCCCACCATGCATTCATATGTGATTTTCTATTGTCTGGGTTTACTCTGTCTCTCATGAAAGTTCGAAACCATTGTACTGATACACTCTTTTTTTTCTTACGAATTGCTTAGTGCATTTCAAAAATTTGTTTCTTTTTCTTTTGTGTACAAATATTATTTGTAATAAAATTTGATGAAATTATTCTGGTTAAAATATTTTTAAAACTATTATGTTATATGAGAATATTATTATTAAAAAAGCTTATTCTTAGCATTTGAAATAAACTTGTATCAATTTTCAATCCACCCAGTAAACCTACTACAGATACTAAATAAAAATACTGATTAATTTTATTGAAATGGAGCTTTACAAAATCTTTTTAGATCTAGGTTTTAAACCATTATACATTATTAAAGATAGAAACAAGTACGCTAAGAATATGCTTTCAATCAATGAAGTTTCAGGCGATGTTTTTTTAGAAGAATAAAAATTATTTCATTTTGTAATCTTTTTAACGCACTCTCATTAGCAAACTTGCAGATATATTGGAAATCAATTATTAAAATCATGATATGCTAAGTTGGTGTTTCTAAAAATTTGTTTCTTTTCCTATACCTGTTATAAATCTGAAAGTTATTATCATAAATTATTTTGCTTATCCATGGATATATATGGAAGGAAATTTTAAACCTAACTTATGTAATGATATTTTCATATCCCACTAATTTTAGTTTTTTGATTATAAATATATAGGACATCGAGCGAACTTTCATACTTAAAATATAAAAATTATCGATTGGCATATTAACGCTTTGTACATGAATCTTCATTGTACTTATATTTTTAGTTAAATTAATTTTACTTAGTTTGAATTAATATAACTTAGTTAATTCGCTTAGTTCTTCACAAGTAAAATATATATTTTTGTTTCAGTTTTTATATGTATATATATTTGTACATATAACAACTGTGTTGGTATATAGGGAATATCTTAGAAGAGATTTTAATCATTATGTTTCATTGTCTCTATGTAAGTAGGCTTATTAAGAACCAAAGTTCCATTTGCTTCTGAATTTTAGATTGCTTTTTCCTTTTTAAAAATAATTTACTACATTCATAATTAATAAATTTATGTCTTTACAATATATAACACTACATTATTTTCAAATTATTCTACAAAAAGTTTGTCTTTTTTGTACCTTCCGTAACTTTACTCTTAATTTCAAATCATTAATTTCTACGTATCTAATTGAATGAAAAATAAATTTTTATTTATTAAAGAGACTTTTTGCTGAATGGTAGTTTCAAATACTGAATGAAAAAGCCGATGAATTTTTTTTCTCACGAAGTTTTGCTTTTAAGGTTGTTTTTATCTGACGTTGAAAAATATGATTGAAACATGAAACACATGATCGAATAGAAAATTTCTAATAGAAGATATTAGCTTTAAGTTTGAAGAATTATATAATATACATATATTCAATGTGTTCGTTAAAATGTTTTAATGTAATATCGCAGCTTTTGCTTCTGAACATTAAATTTAAAATTTCGTTTCAACATATTGTTATAACAGAAGGGATATGAAATGCATTTTATTCAGAGAAACGTTAATATATTCAAGAAAAATCAAGTATACGTTAAAATAAGTAATACACACAATTTTCGTGTAAACTATCGGAATCAATTTTAATCAATTTAATAAATTTTTTTAAAGCATATTAAAACTTATGGGGATCAGCTTATTTTATTTAGTACCATTTTTCAATTTTGCGAATATTTAATTATTTTTATGAAAAAATGCAGGCAATTTCTTTTCAAGAGAAGTTTAGTGATTGCATTTCTCTTTAAACACTTGTGCCTGCTTTTCCCGTTTCTTTTTTAAAAATAAATTACATCTTGGTTATCCCAAAAAAGTATAACTCAATTATAAGTTTTTCAGTAAAAACAAATGCAGCATTTTCTCATTCTTGTAAAATTCCACTGTTATCGCTTCCCCCCCACCACCACTACCAAAAAAATAATGGAGAGTATAGTTAAATAAAAATACTTCTTTAGGTTCAGGTGCTAATAAGTAAACCAGGTATTTTTTTTTGCGAGATCATAATATACTGATATACACTCAATTTTCTGTTTAATGCCGACTTTGGAACATTGATAATTAAGTGAGGAAAAAAATTTCTTCAAACGTCTCTTTGTGGAAAAAGGAGAAAATTATTCGGAAACTGCAAAACGATGTTAAACAAACCCATATGCAATTTAATTTGATTAACGGAAATGATTATCCGGTTCGGCGTATTGAAAGTAATTTTTTTTCTGTAATTACTTTTCGCCTTTAAACTTCTAAGAATGTTAGAGCATTATTTTATTAGTATTAGTAATGACTATTATTCCTCGAAGAAATTCTTAATTGTAAAAAGTGTCTCTGGAGTGACAGGAAAAATGTTTGGTAACTTAATTGAAACAGACTGTTATTGTCTAGTATTCCAATTGTACCGTGTTATTTTGGCATTAATGTTAAAATATAGAAATTTGGAGAAATTAGAAACTTAATTAGATTACACAACCAAATTTATCGCGTCACTGTTAATTTTACTCATGGGTCTTTTGAGGTAATATCTGCTGTTTATAAAAGGATAGATTTATAAATAGAAATAAAGGTTTGGGTGTATAAACGATTTTGTCGAATAATTAAGTATAGTTAAAAAGTCAAACAAACAATTACGAAGAATCTGACGACTGCAAAGGTGTTTTATAACGAATTCATGTTACAGAAAAAAAAGGGAAAAAAAGTAATACCTAACTTATTTCATTAATAAGTTTTATTAGGAGAAATTTAGAAAACACAATGTGTTTGTAACAATAAATTATGCAATGGTTGTCATTTCGAAATGTTTTTTTAAATCACCTTGAAAATTTCCCAAAATTGTGGATTTTAACTTAGAAAATTAATTGTAAGTTATCACCATTTAGAATCACTTAGAACATTTCTGGTATTGATAAATAAATCTGAATAAGTTGTTGAAGAAATCAAAATATTTCGAAAATAAAAAAAAGAATGAATTCAATGTAAGACGAAAATATCTGTGCTCTAATTTTTCTATTCATATCGAATTAAGGCAATAAAATTTTTTTAATTTACTTATTTAAGAAGTACTTGTGTGTGTGTGTGAATATTACTTTAAAAGTAAAAATATATACTTTAAATCTTAAATTTCCCAACTACAATATAGATAAACTTAAATTTATCTTTTTTAAAATATATTTCTGGAAGGGACTAGGGAGTGGATGCTCGGGCCCTTCGAAATACATATATTGCTCTCATTTGACCTATCCTTGAATATGGTGTACAGGTCTATCAGGTTGCCTCTGTTAGCAACCTTGATAAACTAGAAAGGGTACTATTCTCTGCTGCCTGAGTCATTACTTGTCTCTGCCATAGCTGCCCGAGGGATACTGTTTTGTATGAAGCTGACTTGCAGCCTCTCAGATTACGAAGCAGATTCCTGTTGGCTAAATGCTTTACCAAGATCATCAGTTATGGAGACCAGCACAAAACCTCTTGTTATGAGCGCAGTTGGCACAACAATCGTCGCCTTAAGAGAGGAAGTCCGCTTAGCTATGCTGAAAGCGAGGGATGGTTATATACTGAAGTAAAGCATGTCTCTCTGGCCCGCTGTATGGATGTTGCTGCGTCGTTCTATCAACGGGTCTTTTTTAATACCGAATTATCATCACACACTAACAAGGGCACTCATCATCCAGACTATCTTAGGCAGCTTGCTTTGGAGACTATTCATAAAATCCCGTGTGTCGCATTACAGATCTATACTGATGGCAGCAGGGGAATAGGCGCTGTTTCGGGAAGTGAAATTTTCATCAAAAAGGGGAATGATATTAGGATCTGTAAGATAAATCCTGACTTCTGTTCAGTATTTCGGGCACAACTCTTAGTTATTGAGAAGGCTTTGAAGTTTTTCTTTACTGAGAGTGTCGACACAGATATTTGGATATTGAGTGATAGCCGAAGCTCTATTCAGCATCTATCTGAATGGAGGAGGCATGGTGACAGAACGACAACGAGTATTATCCAGCTATTAAATAGCTTGAATGCCAATGTTAAGATCTTTTTCAGTGGGTACCATCGCACGTGATTGTCTACGAGAATGAGATTGTAGATGGTTTGGCCCGTGAGAGCAGCCATAAAAATTCTACACATGGTGGCTGCCTTACTTTTTCAGAAATTGCTACCCGGGTCAAACAATATATCAATTCCTCTTGGAGGCAGGCCCCCGTACATGAATGGTATGAAGGAAATTGCCCTGATGCTGCTTTGCTTGGGACAAGCAGTAGGTGAGATGAAACTACTCTTTCTAGTCTTTGCAGTGAACATACTCGAGCTCAATGGCATGTGGATGGTCTTAAAGTTTACCCTCCTTGTCTGAAATGCAATATGAGCCAAGCCGCTTTTGCCTATACCTTGGATTGTATTGGTTGCCATAAGAGCCAGCTGCTCTCAAATCCAGCTACGGTTCTTCATTGTTTAAAAACGTACAGGTTCATGGACTTGATCTAGATGTTTCTGTCGGTCATTAGGATAAAAGAAGCAACAACAAATTTATCTTCTAATATTTACAATGGAAGAGGTTAGACCAGCATATCAACATAAGATGAAAGTCGAGTAATAAAAAGACGGAGAGTTGATTGAATTTCGGAGCTTACAAACATTATTAACATAAAAATAATAATAATAAATTTATAATAAAATAATTATAAAAAAACAGTAATTACTAAAAATGCTAATTACTGTAATAACTTTTTAGTAAATTAGAGTATTAAATTGTAAAGGTAATGGTAGAAAGTAATATAGAAGTATTTATCTCGAATTTGTGATAAAATAGTAATAAAAAATTTCAGATACAAAAACTCTAAATTTTGAAATAAACTTTCAGAAAATTAATATATTAAATTGCAAAGGTATTCGTAGAAAGTAATATAGAAGATTACATTTCAAATTTTATCCAATCAAGTTGTTGAAAAATTACTAAACCTTAAATTTGACTAACTAAAAATAAATTAAAGCGACAGAATTTTCGTACAATGCAAAATAAAAATATTTAGACTTCACCAGAACCAGATTCAATTCAATTTCTTTTTTATGATATTATTTCTTCTAAGTGGACTTTAAAGGTGTCAAAACTCTTAATCTCAGTAACTGGTTTGTGGTGAGTATGGTTTTACCATATAAGTATACTACAATCGTAATCTATATGTATAAAAATGGATATTTGTACGTATGGTCTCGCTTCACTCCATCACCATTCAACCGGTCACTATGAAAATTAGAATTTATATGTATTTTTTGTTGAGAAGGTTTTTGTGCTATACTCTTTGTTGCTACTCCCCACCAGGTGGCGCTACAGCATATCAACTTCTGCAACTTTCAATCAATCACCAAGTTGCCTACATGGTTGCCAAAATTGGCTCTATCGCCAACATTTTGCAATGTTTCCATTGAATCACAATTACAATGAAAGAAACGGTGATTATAATACTATTTTAGCATAAAATAAATACAACAGAAAGTAATATTAATGTACATCTAGATATAAATTATTTACAATATTTTAAGTATTAATTACACAAAATTTGTAACAATATGTTACTTTCTCGAACAGAGATCAGCTTAGCTAGGTGATGAAGGTCTGATCGACCCACAAGGGAGTTACGGGAGTGTTATGAATAACTCTTTTTATCAGCTATTAGACCTACAGACTTAAAATTTAGCAAATATGTTTTTAGGTTGAGTTGAGATATGCAAGCAGGTTTTTTTGTTTAATTTGGAACTCACTTAAAATTAACATTAAAACTTCCTTATCCTTCAAACTGTATTTTTTTAAAAAATTTCTAATAGGTTGCGAATTGATGTTTTACCATTGCAGACCTAGGGAGCTGGTATCTCTTTTTAGTGCGGCATCCTATAGGCGGATACCGTTTGATGCAGGTAATTTTGACTCCCTCTTTCCTACACAGATGAAGGCACCTGAGCTCTGACGATGCAAACCTGTACTAGGATTTAATTTTGATGAGGACACACAAGCCAAACAGACACTTTAGAGATATTTTACATGCCGTATAATTATGCGACAAGGCAGCTGTCGATTTCCTGCATCATGAAAATCCACCGCCTTGGGCCGGGGTCGAACCCGCAACCTTAAGTGCAGAAGGCCAGCGACAAACCAATCACGCCACCAAGCCGGCCCAATCTGAATTGTTTAATTTTTCAATTCACCGGTGCGAAGAACAGGTATACCAGCTAGTTAATAAAATTAGACACTTCGTGTCTTCTAAAATATTTGCTCTGCGCATTATGTGTTTGTAATAACATAAGAATTTAATTTATTCACATCAAACTTACATCAATGAATTTCAAAATTTTCTTAATATTTTAATTATTAGACTTACAAGACAAACTCGAGTGTCTTCTGCAATACAGACAGTTTTTTCAGTTTAAAATTCTCAATCCAACATGTATTGACTTTTGAAGAAGGATAATAATGAACTTTGAGGCTCTTGACTTCATTAAAGTCAGGATTATCTTTTGATGAAGGGCTTTTAAGTCTAATTAAAACAAATCTATAGAAGATAAAAACACTTGATTTAATTAAAAATAACTGTAGTGCGCGTTGAAGATTACGAGACAGAATCGTTATGAGGAGAAAATTTCTTTCAAAGTACAGTTTTCTGAGGATCACTTTCATTATAAAGCCATAAGAGGATAAATCAGTTTTCTTCAACAGAAAATTGAATGCTGAGATGAATAATGGAAAAGTGAAAGGGTATAATTTTTCTGTGTTTTCACGTTTTTTTTTTAAAAAATCAAAAGCATTCGAATGTTTATTGCTTGAGTTTACATGAATAAGATGAATATGATTTTAAATTTTTTTTCAAAACTTGACGTGAAGTCTTACAGTAGTAATTTTTAATCAGAAATTTGCACAAAATATTTAAATGTTGCTCTAAAGCAGTGGTCTTCAAACTTTATCAAATCATGGAATCCTTAGACCCTTTAGGACTTTTGGTGGAACCCTGTCGTATAAGTCGAAAAATATATTTTAAAAAATACTTAAAGTAGATCAACATGTTATATATGCATTTTATATATAAAAGAAAATCACACTATATCTTTCTAAAGAGTTTTAGCTTAATATTTATGAAAAAAAGTCGTTATTAATATTATTCGGGCTCCAAGTTCTACCTTCCCTTTTGCATATTTTTTGACAGACATATTTTTATGTATATATATGCCTGCATTTTTTTTGTACAAAATGGCAAAATCTATCTATGTTAAAGTTGTCTGCACTCACATTCCATATTCTATCTTTTTGGAAGAGTCAAAAACAAAGAAATATTTACTGGGATTAATGACGTGTCTGTTCTTAGAAATTCTTAAGATGCTTTTATAATTGAAGGGAAAAAATGTAGTGTTGCAATTTTACTCCAGACATTTTTTAACTATAGTATTTTGGCAAGATATATATTTATTATAAAAAAGGAATTAATACTTAATTGGTAAATTATTATTTGAAAGTGATTTAAAATTAACAATTAAAATTGGATAATTATAAGCTAAGATCTTTTCTCTGAAACGTGGTTACTGCATTGAATCATAACAATTTATTTATTGATAGATAGTATGAGCATATTTTTACTAACAAAATGAACAAAAAATAATTCAGTAATTAATTTGCAAACGATATCCGAAGCGATTTCGATGAAAAAAAAACAACCGTCAGCTTCTTAAGCGAAAACGGTGGGCGGAAGCAGAGTAATGTTTTGTAGACACAATATATACATCAGCTTTTTAAAAGAAGACTGTGTCTGTAGACAAAATAAAGCTATGCGTCGGTATCCTAAGCAAGGATAGTTTCCTAAGACTGGGTAAAGCTATGCGTCAGTATCCGTAATGAAGGATGGTGTCCAAAGACAGGGTATAGGTATACGGATACAATACAAATGTGAGATTCCCAAGCGAGGACACTTTCCAGGACAAGGTAGGGCTATGAGTCAGCATCCTACATGAGAGCGATCTCCAAAGACAGGGTAATACTATGAGTCAGCAACCTAAATGAGGGTGCTTCTCAAAGACAGGGTAATGCTATAAGTCAGCATCCTAAATGAGGACGGTCTCCAAAGATAGAGTAAAGCTATGCGTCAGCATCCTAAAGGAGGATGCTCTCCAAAGACACGGTAAACCTTTGCGTCAGCATCCTAAAGGAGGACGGTCTCCAATGAAACGATAATGCTATGAGTCTGCATCCTAAATGAAGATGCTCTCCAAAGACACGGTAAAGTTTTGAGTCAGCATCCTAAATGAGGATGGTGTCCAAAGACAGGGTATAGGTATACGGATACAATACAAATGTGAGATTCCCAAGCGAGGACACTTTCCAGGACAAGGTAGGGCTATGAGTCAGCATCCTACATGAGAGCGATCTCCAAAGACAGGGTAATACTATGAGTCAGCAACCTAAATGAGGGTGCTTCTCAAAGACAGGGTAATGCTATAAGTCAGCATCCTAAATGAGGACGGTCTCCAAAGATAGAGTAAAGCTATGCGTCAGCATCCTAAAGGAGGATGCTCTCCAAAGACACGGTAAACCTTTGCGTCAGCATCCTAAAGGAGGACGGTCTCCAATGAAACGATAATGCTATGAGTCTGCATCCTAAATGAAGATGCTCTCCAAAGACACGGTAAAGTTTTGAGTCAGCATCCTAAATGAGGATGGTCTCCACAGACAGAGAGTAAAGGTAAACAGATACAATAAAAAAGTGCGTTTCCTAAGACAAGGTAAAGCTATAAAGCTATATTAACATAATAAAGATGCCAGATTCGACCGTTTTTACTCAGAAAGGCTTTAATGATATAATCTATTTGCTATCGTGCACTATTAGTGAGTTTAAACTTTTGTTTTTAGTTATTTTTATAGACAGTTTTATATGAAAAAAAAGTTTTTGATATACTTCAGTTGTGGTACATTTTATTATTTCATCAACTATTTTTAAATAAAAGTGATTGGCTGTTTACGTCATTAACTTTATTTGTCTAATTAGATATAAACAAATTGTTTAAGTCCGTACAATCAGAAGTCATTTCAAATCTTCAAGCTTTTAAGGTTCCTCGGCATACTCGAAATAGTAATGTACCAAAATTTAAACTTCGCTCTTTTGGTCAATTTCATTTTTTAAAGGGATTGAATTTATTTTTTCGTACCTTAGTTAAGATTTTACTGATTTCGCCCAATGGGAAATGCGAGAAATCTGGTAAAGACTCAATACATTTTTCTAAAAAAGGCAATAAATTGCGTGGTCGAATTTTTTACTGTGGATCTTATGGGTTGAATTCTAACAAACGTAATGACAAATCTGTCAGGCAGAATTCTTTTTTTAATGGTAGTAAATAGCTAATTTCTACTGTTCTATTTTTAATAAATAATTTCTTAATTTTTTTCACTTCCCATAATAATGTCGCTTTTTAAGTATTTAATTCTTCTTTTGGCCTCCCACAAATGATTTATTTATTTATTTTTAATTTTTTAATGCTTTCGCTTAGTTAATTTCTTTTTCTATCGTCCTTTTGAAATTCTTCACATTCAATTTCTCTTTACTTTTCTGATCCGTTTTACTTGGAAAATAAAGGGAATTCCACTTTTTATATCGTTTTAAATGGTTGTAATTGTACAGTTCTCAGTTGCTCCATCAAGTTTTAGTTTTTTTTATTCTTCATATTTCGCGAAGTGCGAGATGGCATCTTGAATAAAATTTACTTTCCGTATATATAGCTTGTTTGGCGTGATTTTAATCGCGCCTAAGACTTAAGTGGAATACAAATAAAATGGCGTAGATTTAGAAGAATTAAAAATTGCATTTAAAAAAACATGTGCACCTGAAATATAAATGAAAGATCTAATAAGTACAATATTTAGGTGACCAGAACACAGTAGTTACGTTCAAAATCATGGCAAAATAGTTTTACTTATGTAGACGCCACCCTATATATATATGAATACGAATAAGTACGAATCTATATGTTGTCTTGCAGTTCCTTTATACGTTTCTTATTCCACTAAGCTTCACAGTCTTTGAGTAATTACGTATTAGACCATTTTTTTTGGAAATATTTCACTGAGTTCGCTTCCGAAGAAAATAGGTTCCCAATTTTAATCATTTTTCACCAGAATAAGAAACGAATAATACAAAAGAATTAACCAATTAAAATAATATTATCTTCGATCAAGATTATTGTGTTTGAACATGTGCCAGAACAGTACAAACTATAAAAGAAGAGTAACTTTCGAGCATACGCCAGCAAAATTAGTGTGTTTAAATAAGCGTAGGAATGGTATTTCTTTATTGGTGGCAGATCGAGCCAATTGGGGAGTTTTTCAATTCGATGATATAATACTTTATACGTATTGTATTATCCACACACATATATGATATGTATCTCATTCATCACTATAGATATTTATCATTGTATTAATACATTTATTGCTTCTTTGCATCAAAATTAAAATTATTTTTGTGGAAAATATTTTTATAAGTTACTAGCTGTTACCCGCCCGCTTCGCTGGGTATTTCATGATGTTTTATAAATTTTTACTGCTTATATATATGTATAAATTATTGATATCTAAGTCCTAGCATTAAGAATTCGATTGTATTGAAAAATATACTTATACCTTTAACTGTCGCAAAAAAAAGGGCAGAACTCATCTAATTTGTATTTTCTAAAAATCTCTAAAATTGAAGTATAGAATGATATTTGCTCTTTCGTAACCCAAAAACCAAGTGGATTCCCGCAAAACCAATTTTCGGTAAATCTCTACTCCGTAAATTGAACATGCAAGCCAAATTTCAAGTCTAAATCTAACAGAAAAAAGCAAAAGTTTTACTATAAATATCCCCGTAATCCCGTTGAGAGCCGTTTTCCAAAATTACCGCTCTTAGCGGATTTCAATTCAACAAAAGAAAAATGCAAACCAAATTTCATTATTATAGTCCTTGTAGCTCGAAAAAAGTAATTTTTTTTGTCAATACGTCCCAGTAACCCCCAGCAACCCCCCAGAACTTGATTTGCTTAAAATTTATTTTTAGTGGATCCCTATTCAACAAAAAAAAACATGCTTAAAAAATTTCAAGTATATGGGTCTAACAATTAAATAATAGATAATAATTAAATAATTAAATAATAGTATAATAATAGAAGTGTTTTAAATTTCAGATTTATCAATCACTGTTTTGTTACAAAATTTACAGTCCCTTATGTTAATATAATCACTGTTTTTTTTAAGCAATTTCATATAGTAACTGAGATAAAGTGCTCTAGTTTTTGTAAAAATTAAAATATCTCTTATCTTGAAGGTCATTTCGACAATGAATAACGTAACAACACATCGGAATTGAAAATTTGTTCATAAACCTTTGGTACAGAATGGACCGCGTTTATGTTATTTTTTGTCAAGTTTATCCATTTTTCCCCTTTTTTAGTTATAGCAATTTATTTCTTTCTTCTTAGTGTTAGCATATTTTTCTTCAAATGTACTAAAAAATTCTAAAAACAACAAAAAAAAAAATAAACATATCTCCATTTTTCTTAAAAAAAAGTTGTCGCAACCAGTCGGATACCTTAAATTCAAATTTACTTTTGAAGAAACACATACATGTGGGAATCTAACCGAAATCTTCCAAAAAAGTTAGATTCTTCAGATAGCGGGGTTTTTATTTGGCGGGGTATCTAGGGTTTTTTTTACGATGTATGATTAACTTTGAAAAATAGAATAGACACCATAATTTAAAGAAACTAAATAATTTATTATGAGTTATAGGAGAGTTTTTACAGGGGGGATATTTACAAAATAGAAATTAGAACATGCAGGCATTTAAAAATGTAGGAAGGATAGATAGTCTCTTTTGGGAGGACGTTAGAGATTAAATAAGACTCATTATGAGATGGGATTGCAACTTACCGTAAGTTGTGGTGAAAGAGCGCGGACGCGCTAAAACGGTGCTTTGTTGTCGATGGTTAGTGGGCCTCTGACGAAAAAAAAATCACGTCAGCGTTTTAATAAGCACGCTAGATGGCGTTGCTGTGGAATGCTGTTTTTGACTAAAATTGCTGTCCTCTGCAAAGGGATATGATCTAACCTTTTACAAAAAGAGAAAGTTCTATGGGATATCCTACATAAATATATTTTTCCGAGAAGCGAATTATTCTAAAAAGCGACAGTAAATTGTTTATCCTTTCACTTAAATTTTAAAAAGAAGTTTAACATTGGGAAAAAGGACAAGGAAAAAAATTTAAATTGTTTTCAGAAAGTAGGATACTGATCACGAGATTTAGAACTCAATAAACTTAAAAAGATCTGTGTTTATAGTTTTAAAAATTTGTAGTTATATTTCTTCTAAACTAGTTATTGTTTTGTTTTAATTGAGTTGCTTTAGATTGATCTCAAATTTAATATGTAATATCCTAGAGTTCCGAAGGGTGGTTGAGTTTGTGGAAGTACTTGGCTATCGAGAATGGGATTAAAAAAAGATAAGTACGGGTGTTTCCTGAGAAAATAGGGTACTGCATTTATATGTATTGTTTGCTTGAGAATACAACAGAAAATAAACTGCCCAAATGCCCTTTAACAAAGGAAAAGTGCGTACTTTATGAGGGCATAGAGTATTTACTATACTGAAATGAAAGTAAGCAGCAATTTACCTGAATAAATGCAGCTCAGAAAAATGCTTTATGAAGGCATAAAGCTATCTATAATGAAAATTAAGTAGCCGCTTTTACAAAAGCTGGTTATTTTTTTAAAAGGAATGCGCAATGCCTTGTTACTTCTGTACTACACTCTACGTTTTGCTGCTTCATCGTGAAGACGACGAAGAAACATTAAGTCTATTATCGACACTACTTGTAGTTCAAAAAACTGAAAGGGGGTTTCGACAGGCTTTAATTCCTCACTATCTGATATTTCAGGAGTTTGTATAGTGTTCTCAATGTTAACGTTTTCCTCATTTTCCGGTAATGTTTCATAACTTTTGTGACGGATCTATCTGCGTCCTTTCATTAATCCTCTTGGAAAATTTTTAGTCTATCAATTCGAGTTTATTCACTACCAACCCTCTGAGAAGAAACCTTGATCATGTAAATTAGGTTGGTTATATATAGTCTCTCGCTTTTCATGCTAGAAGGGGGAGATAAAGTGAGGTGGTAGGATAGTTTGCTACTTATCAGGTATTATACCATTTTTTTGCATATTTCAAATATTTGATAGGTGAAAGAATTAAAGTGACGATTGGTCACGAAAGTTTAATTAGTGTTCAGATAATTAGGATATAAGATTTTCTTCTGAAATAAGAGGGTTGATATATATATATATATATATATTTAAAGTCTTCTCATAATTCGCGCATCTCGTTATTAATCCACGTATTGCTTAGATTAAGAACATCTCTTTTCGTTGAAATTACTTGAATTGTGTGATCAATAAATAGATTGATTTTTAGATATGGCTAATCTTCCTTTCCTTCCTCCCACAACTCTAGGCAGGAATGAGAGCACATCTCATTCCTTTCATTTTCACAGACCTTGAACGGGTGGGTCTGTACATGGGATTTTTTCGACTGGAAAGGGCAAAGGGCGTGACCAAGTTATCCGGACAGTCGGATTTCCCTGAGCTGAGTTTTCGGAACTCTACGGTATAATTACAACAATATATCTATTTATACAATCTTAATATACTTTTTTTACACATGTTACTTGCTCTTAAATCAAATATCCATTCTATTTGCACAATCTGTAATTGACTTCATTCAATACAACTAAAAATTATAAATAGAGAGTTTACGTATATACGAATTAGATTCATTAGATCTAAAAAAATTAATTTTTTTGCTGCCGTTCCTAACACTATTTTCTTAATTAAAGAAACTGGGTCAGTAAGTTTAAGGTCAGATAGTTTTAAGGTTACTCGAATTTTAAATATTTATGTAAAGATTCTTTTATTGAGCAGAGGAACACAACGGTGAGAAAAAAAAACTTACTCTAATTACTTTCCTTTCTATCAAAGAACAAGTTTTAAAGATTAAAGAGTAAGTTTTTTTTTATTTCTGTGTTCATATTTGAATATTCTACCTTTTCATTAAGAGTCCACTTTAGATCTTTTAGAGCTATTTTTCTCTTTCTTTCAGAGAATAATTTTTAAGGATTAAAGTGTAAATTTTTCCTTTTTGTTCATTTCTGTAGAGATGGAAAAACTTTAGATAGAAACTTTTTGATAGAGTTAATCATTTGTCTCCTATTTCTTGTGATGTCTTTAACAATAGCCCAGCATTTTAAATTGAGAGCATATTTCGGAAAAGAAATAAAAAGAACAATTTAAAAAAATTTAAATACTTTATGTATTTTTTAATGGAGCATCGCATGCAAAGTAGTCTTTAATCAAAAAGCAAAAAGGACGGAGTTAATTCTTTGATGTTCAGGACAACATATATTTAAAAAAAAACATTTTTAGTTTTTTTTAAAAGAACTTTACTTGTTTAATTTTACTCGAATAATAGTTTAAAATAGCACTTTCTTTTTTTGTCGAATTGTTTTAAAGTTTTGGGTGCACGTACAGATTTGTGAATAAATTAAGATGAAAAAATAATAAGAAATATTTAAAAACATTTTTTTGCTTTTAATAGTCCTTAGATTATTATGATATGTAAGAATATGTATGAAATATGACGTATTTTACTTAAAAATAAAATAACTCTTTGTTTATGTTGAGAAACAAATAGCTTTAATATAGGGTATTTTAAAAATTATAAATGCAATTCAAGAACTAATTAAAATAATAAATATTAAAATAATAAATAATAAAACTAATAAATAATAATAATAAAATAATAAAACTAATAAATAATAATAATAAAATAATAAAACTAATAAAAATTAAACTCCATTAAAATTTTTATGGAAATATAGATAGTTATAAGGTTGAAGATTTGGCCAAATAATTACTCTGTCTCTCTACCCCACTTATTTAGAACACATTCTACTTTTTCATATTTTTTTTTGTTGTAAACTGAAAATATAAGAATACTAAAAATACGATCCCGAAAATTTATATGTAGCTTTATTTATGGTATAAATGCATATGTTATCAACAAAAGACATGACTATAATTTGTCGCAGTACTGTACTTTCTCATTTGGAATATGCATAAAATTCAGTAATTTTCCTGGAGATAGATGTTTAGTGTAAAGATAGCTAAAAAAAATAAGAATAATACATAAAAAAGGATTATTCAAATACCAAGTAGGATAAGAAGTATGATAATCATATGATTATATATATATATAAGAGAAAGACCACATAAAACTAAACTGATATGATTGAAAACACAGCCATCTGCGAAGTTTAAAAAGACGATGAAATCAGTATCGAGGGTTGAAGCCATGGTTGACAATAAACTCTGCACGCACGCACACACACACACACACACACACACACACACACACACACACACACACACACACACACACACACAATTTGGCATTCAAAGAAAGAGGCTTTCATTGACTTTTTGGGGTATGACTTTTGCAGCTGCTTCTGTGCATTTCCAAAAATGATGTGGTGCGTACCGTTTTAGTCAATTTCAGATTTTCGACAGAATGATCTCGCTGAGTGACATAATGAGAGAACTGCAGGGCAAGACAACAATTTATTCTGATGAACGAAAACGTCTTGAACATTGCGTACCATGTTTGGTCTTGTATTTGTCCAGTTGGAATGAGGCAGTAGGCAAGCTTTGAAGGTAAGGGAAGACAACAGGCCCCAAAAGCTTCTACATTTAGCTCTGGCTTTTCATTATACCAGCAATGCGCTCTATAGGAATACGAGAGGGAAAACCAGTACCACTTCAAGCTTCAATCCTGACTATTAGACCAGCAATGCATTGCAACAGCTAAGTGATCTTTCTGTAGTGTCATGGGGCCAAATCAGGTGAATAAGGAGGATGCCTCAGCATAGTAATGTTTTTGTTGATCAGAAACTGCTTGGCAGATAGGTCAATGTGAGTGGATGCATTGTCTTGGTGCAACAGCAATCCATCACTTCTCAATTCTGGCCTTTTTCCCCCTAATTTTTTCACAAAGTCTTTTTAGTACTTCAATGTAGTTGTGTTGATTAACAGTTTGACCACTGATGTGAGTGGGAACCCACTCATATCACGAATTTGGACTATGTTTTGGTCTGTAATTTCTGACCTTGGGCACCCAGCAGGTTCATCATCCTTCGCACTGAACCTTCCTTCTGAAAACCTCTTATACTATTCAAACATATGTGCATTAGACAATGTTTCCTCTCTATAAGCATCGGTTAGCATTTGAAATGTTTTCATGGCTCATTTCTAAAGTTTCACAAGAAACTTGATGTTGATTCGGCATTTTTTCGGCAGAATGCAGTTGCACGCGTTCACTCAATGACGCAGTACTCCCAACTGGCCTGATCGTAAGACAAAACTGGCCAAATGGATAGATGAGGTATGAAGGGATGACGTCAACAAAACAGTTTTTACAAACTCCACTCTTTTTTTCAAGCTACAAACTTAATCTGTTTTTTTTAGTGTGTCACACCTTGTATGTTTTCTTAAGTAGAATATATATCCCTTTCTATAGAGTCCTAAACGTATAAGCAATTGATTATTTTATCTAATTTTGAACAGGTATGCCTTATGCTTCATGGTATACAAGTTTTTAAGCTAAAAATATTGTTCTTCATTTAATACATTTTGAAATAAATAAACACAACTGTGCTATTGGAAATAAAAATGTATTGCTTTTGTACTTTTTCTGCTTGGTCAAAATCAAAAAATATATTAAGATTTTTTCAAAGGAGTTATTTTGTTGCCTCTAATACTCTTAAAGCATTTGTGAATTGGGTGGTATTGTTAAAACAATATGACCTTACTTTTAAGAACTCGGTTAATATTCCATATTCACATAGCTAAATATGAAATTTATTGTTACTACAACAATCAGTGTAAAATTGCTTCAATCATCTAGTCGATTTATCATCTTTTGGGAGAGTTCCTTGAGGAAAAGTGTCATTGAACGATTTATGTTAAGTGGCAAAATGACTCTATCGATATCATATTCCTTAGTATAATAATATCGTGACAGGCAAAAGAAGTTGCTGAGATATGTTTGTTTTACACTACAAAATAATAATTTTCCCAATCGTCTTGAAATAATTTATTTTCTTTGGATATTTTTCGCTTCAAAGACAATCTTAAAATAAAAGATAATTGAAAGCTAGTGAAGTAATCTCCAGTTTATATGAGTTAAACTGGCCAATACTTCACTTTCATTTGTTCTCACAAAACGTTACATTTGCAGTTAGAAAAGAAACTTTCTCGTAATTTTTATCCTGCGACAAGGGCAAAACAAATTGATAGATTTGATTAGTAGATTCATAGATTTTAACGCCAAATTTTAGCAACACAGTTCTTAAATTACTGAATTTCTTAGTGCAATGGAATGTGACCAAGCCACTTATGAAAGCTCTGTAGGCTGTAAAAATTGAGTATAGCAGATCTAAAATGTTAAATATTTATATTTTGGGTAATACAATGTGTGGGTGTGTCTTAGATAATTAATATTTATAATACTTATCTTTATTGAATATCTATTAAATATAAGCTTATAGAAGTTCAAGGCAGAAATAAAAAGTTTTAAAATTGAAAACTTCGAGAGATAACGAGATAAAAGTACCTATTTTAGCCTTTGTATTATAGATAAGTATTCCCCAATTTTTTTTCGCGCGGGCTGGTCAATATTTAATAATTTTATCTCAGCTCGCTGAGGAAAAAAACATTGATTGGTTATATTTAGATTTTTTTTTAAAAAAAATGTATAATTTAATTGTATTTAAAAAATGTTTTCAGAATAAAATACAGCTCGCCAAAATATTAATATAAAGTGAATTAAGATGGAATATATATACAGTGTGATTTCCATGAAAAGGTATTCAAACCCGAAAGACCCGAAAGAAAAACACCACAGTAAATAAAATAGAAAGAATGTAATGAAAAATGTAATAACAAAGTAAAATAGAAGCAATGTTCCTTGGGTGACCCGGTAGCATTTGAACCAAGGATCGGTATCAGTCCACAGCCCGGGGGTTGGGATCCCTGATATAGATGATCTAATTAATAATAAATGCAATAATTTCTGAACGAAATTTATATCTGTACAGGTTGATGATGATATTTAGATAGCAATATTTTCCACTTATTTATTAGAACGATAGAAGCCTTTTACATGTCTAAACTCCAATATTTGGTTTTCAAATTCGGTTTAAAATTTTTTTTTTTTATCATAAAGTACAATTTTTCGTGCAAAGGATTTTTACTCATTTGTTACTAATTAATTTTGAACATATTTTTGTCTATTCTGTTTATTTCTTATAGAAAATCGTTATTGAACTGTTGCAATTGGAGTATTGAAAAAGAATTTTACGAGATTTTAAAATCTATTTTGAGGAGGGGGAGACTTAATTTTACTTAGGAAAGTTAATTTGGACACTCAATTTTTCTCTTCGTATGATAATTCTTCTATAATACCCTTATATTTTCTTAAGAGTGATCCCTCAGAGAGAGTGTACCATTTATCACAAAAAGCAAGAACTTTCAAAGTTAGAAAAAATTAATGTAGTTAATATGTATCCAGAACTTTAATGAAAAATGACAAGTTTATTTAATTAAAAGAAAAATCTCTTTTAATGAATTGTCTAAAATTTTCCACCATAATAAAGATTTCCATGGCAAATTTATTAATTAAAATAATGAATATATAATTTTTAAATTCTATTTTATTATATATATATATACCCATTTTTATTTGAAAATTCCCTGTAAAGTTTAAATCTAGTAATTGACAGAAGGATCTAATCTAGAAAAAAACTAGCTCTAGCGTCTATTATAAATTCTTTAAATTAAAAAAAAATATTAGCTACAAAAAAACTTATCTGTGGAAACAACTTTTTAAGAATGTTTTTATAACTATAACTTTTATAATGATATTTCAAAAATAGCAAATTATAGCATTTTTATTATTATGAAATAAAAGAGATTAATGATAAAACTTTATCACTTAAAAAGTAAAATATTTAACACTGAGAAAGAACCTATAATTAAGAAGTCATTATTTCTCTAAAACGCAGTATAATCACTAATTTAACCATTTTCTCTATTGATTGATGATATCTAATCGTCAGACATTCATTAAAGACTAGTGCTGTGTTAAAATAGATGTCTGTGAGTACGGTAATGGGTGTCCACGATGACAGCGCTAAATTAAACTTCAATTACAAGATAGCCCTAAATGCGTCAGCAATCAGGGTTAATAATTGGTGTCAAAGTTTGCTCACTGTTCAGGAGTTTATTAATGAACGGAGACATAAAGTAATTTATAATGAATGCGTTAACAAAATGTAAAATATATATGATCGACCACGTTTTTTCACTGAACTTTTGTGTAATGCATTCTGTTAAAATATTAATTTAATTGAAAACAAAAATCTTTCAATGTTTTGCATTTAAAATTCATATAACTTTGCTAAAATTGAAAGATATTGAAAGATTTATTCAAACTGCATGAAATTTTTACCGTCCTCATACATGAGATATGTAAATGAATAATGTTGTGAATTATGGACCGGGTGGTCTGAGTGGATGGAGCGTTGTTGTTACCATCCTCAGACCCCACGTGGTCTACCTCGATAGAAACTATACTGTAACGGATTCTGTGTCTGAGTTGAATCTTGTGAACTTAGCTTCGGTATAACTAGATGTGCTTTTGATTACTCGTAATTCTTGGCTTCGGCGTACCAGGTGCCGTTGTTTACTAGGATTTTTATCTCGAGTATTAGAATTATTCTCTTTATTATTTCAGTCTAATCAGTGTAACGTGATTTAATTTGTTAAAGATTGTTAAGTTTATTGTTGAAAGTTATTGTTACTAATAAATCTAGGAAAAAGACAATTCTAGAACTCCAGAATAATATTATTATTTTATAACATCACACTCACGCAACAGTATTTATTTCAAATAACATTACAGCCAAGATGCCCATTATTGGATCCTTAGAGCAAGTAATTCCTTTTCTCTACGTTTATGTTAGTAGTTTCAGTATGTCTCGAAGTAGAATGTGTTCGACCAAGAAATAATTGTTTCTTGATAGATAATAAAAAATCCGAGAAATCATTCTCAATCAATACATAACAAATGAAATTACCTATCTTTATAAAATCTCAAAGCTTTATAAATTAAAGACTATTTTCTGTTGACAACATGGGACTGTCACGATAAAACACTTTTGAATTTAAATAATAATCCCAAATCCTTTGTGTATGTTTGAGAAGATATTTTTTATTTTAGCACCCGCATAATCTCAAGTCCTTTGAATTTGTGTATGTTTGAGAAGATATTTTTTATTTTAGCACCCGCATAATCTCAAGTCCTTTGAATTTGTGTATGTTTAGAAAATATTTATTTTAGCACCAGATTCATTAAATAATAATTAGATATAAACAGGAATCAATTTTCAGAATCAAAATCAGTTCTGAAGACTTATAAACTGCTGATATTCAATATTGAAATTGGTCACGGGGGCCTAGTGTTTATGGTCACGAACTCGTGGCCAGCGTGTCAGGGTGAGTGAATGGATATAAGCGTCACACTGTTCAGCTACATGAGGGCTTTTGGCGATAGACTTCGAAATTTTGAACCGTGGTCAAGTGACGAGGACGACACTCTTTCTCTAACTACCACACCACCCCCCCAACGGGAGGATATTTGAGCTCTCGACAGATTTAACGCATAGCTGCCCTACACGGCGGTCTTTAGTGGTACTGGGCTCGAACTCATGACACGACAGCCACGAGTCCTTTACCTTGACCACTAAACCCAGCGTGTTAGAAGTTCGAGGTCTAGTGCCACTGAAGAACCACCATGTAGAAGAGCTGATGCACGTTAAATCTGTAGTGGTTCAAAGTTCTACCGTTGATGAGATGTAGAAGTTTGGAAAGGAATATGCAAGCTTAGGTGCCATCCTTGTCACTTGATATGGTTCAAAATTACATGCCTTTGCTTTATAGTGAGACGTCAATTGAAATCAAATTTTATTTCATGCATGTTGGAGATCATTTCAGTATGTTTCTCATGATATTTTCTTAAAACAGTTTGAATTAAAAAAATACAACAAACATTTGTTTTCGAAATTTTTAAGCTTCTTCAAATATGATTGAAAATGCTTCAAAAATCACCTAATTTCAAACAATACTGAAAGACTATACAGGGTCTCTTCGACGTAGACCGAATTCCGTTCTTACAAATAGATCGTAAGTCAAACTAGTCGTAATATATGAATACTTCCATGGATTACGAATGGCATTTATAGTTTACAACACTGTTTTCATTCAAATTGATACTTAAAATTGTACCAAGGCGTAAATATTAAATGAAAGCTTCGCATCCGTATTTTTAAATAATGGGAAAGGTATATAATATATCGGTTCCGGGAGCTTTGTTTTGATCCCATTAATGCAATCATCTTTACTTG
>BMAO01027817.1:0-111192 GCA_019973975.1 Trichonephila clavata | reverse complement strand
CAGTGGGTAAAAAAAGTATATTTCACACCTACATTTTTGTTTGCAATTCATAAAAAGAAGCATTAAGAAATAAAAAAATTGGTATTGCCAAATCAGAATAAGTTTAATCATCCAAAACAAACAGAAAAATTACAATAATATAAATAACAATGCTTTTTTGTAACAAAATTAAAATATCTCGTGTCAAAAAAGTATTTGCACACCTGCATGAATACAAAAGAATAAAATATATAAGCAAATTTCAAATAACTAATATTTAGTATGCATTCCTTTAGCATCTATTACTGCTTGTAATCTTGCTGGCATTGATTTAATTAAATTTTCTGTAACAGTAGGGTCAGTATTCGACCACTCTTCAATAAGGGCTTGTTTAAGGGCAGATTTGCTTGAAATCTTCCTTTTTCTTATTTTTAAATCCACAGAATTCCACAAATTTTCCAAAGGATTTAAGTCTGGTGATTGTGGTGGAGTGGCAAGTTTTCTGGGTACATGATAAAGCAACCACATACGTGTTATACCGGCAGTGTGCTTGGGATCATTGTCTTGCTGAAAATAGTACAATTACTGATACCCAATTTTATTGCACTTTGTGGCAAGTTATCTCGCAACACATCAATATAGGTTCGAGCTGTCATATTCCCATCAATGAAACACAAATTACCAACTCCTTTGCTAGCCATGCACCCCCAAATCATAACAGAACCTCCTCCATGTTTAACTGTAGGTAACACATTTTTGGTATGAAAAGCAGTACAAGGTTTTCTCCAAACTAATTTCCTGCCATCTGATTTAAAGATATTGAACTTACTCTCGTCGGAGAATATGACATTTTTCCAGAAATCAATTGGCTTATTGATATATTCCTTAAGCGAATTCAAGTCTCTTCAGTCTATTTCGTTCAGTTATGAGAAGTCTTTTCCTTGGAGATATCCCATAAATTTGTGCATCATGCAGGACATTTCGAACACTTGGGCACAGATTTAATCTCCAGATGTTGAAGCGACATCATTGGCTAATGTAATTGCACTAACAAATGGATTTTTCGATGCTTCCCTTATGATTTTTCGCTTAATTCGCAGTGAAAGTTTCTTTGGGCGTCCAGAGCGCAAGTTATTTGATGTAGATCCTCTTTCTTTATGACGTTTTATAACATACCGAACAGTAGAGAAGCAAACATTTACTTTTTTACCTGTTTCTCGATAACTTAGGCCATTTTCACGTAGAGAAACAATTTTTTCTCGCAACGAAATCGGCAATTCAGATTTCTTAGGTGCCATTACAATTTGAAATCGACAAACAACTGATAAAGTTTCGACAATACCTCCTTTTATAGTCGTCTTACGTATGTCATTTACTGCGGGATGACTGTCAAATAATTAGCAAAAAAAAAAAAAAAAAAAAAAAAAATGCAAATTTGCTAAAGTTGAGTTGAGTGTGCAAATACTTTTTTGACATAAGATATTTCAATTTTGTTGCAAAAAATGTTTTTTATTGATATTATTGTATTTTTTGTAATTAATTTAAATGAATAGGCTTATTTTATTTTTAAAATGCCAATTTTTATATTTCTTAATGCCTTTATTATAAATTGTGAACAAAAATGTATGCGTACAAATAATTTTTTTGTACCCACTGTTATAATTAAATTAACCGTATCAAATAGGAAATATATTAAATTTAATCCTCTCATTCAAATTTTTTATTTTAAGAATATAATACTTGTATTAAGTTTAAAACCTATAAGAGTGACTTGAGATATATTACTCACAGATATGTAAAATCAAACTTCACATTCTTTATTTTTATAAAATTGGCAATATTATATCTCATTTAAAATGGTCATTCAAATACGTAAAGAACCCTCAGAATTGACATAATTCATGTTTTCTCAAAAGTTGTACAGTTCCTACTATTTGCTCATTCTTTCTCTATATACATTTATCTAGTTCAAATTTTCAATCGTCAGTAAAATACTTTCTATTCATCCAATCAAGTTCAAATAAATTTTTTCAACTTGTAGTGGATGACACTTGATGTCAATACGGTTTTTTCAAATATTAAATAATTAATTATCGGTTCATTAATTAAATTAAACTAATTATCAGTTTTCGATGCTGACTTAAATTCGTCTCCATTGTTGTAAACAATATAACTGTTAAAACAATGGCAAAAGTTGGCGTCGAAAACAGGTTTTTCAACTAAACTAGCCAAACAGGGTGTGTATTATAACAACAATGCTGACAAATCATGTTCTTTTTTCTATTCCTACTATTTTAGTTCACTCTCTCCATATATATATATATATATTGTTCAAATTTTCAATCGTTAATACGTAAAATACTTTCTATTCATCCATTTAAAGTAGAAACCGACTTGAAATTTTTTTTATACTACCTGTTTTTATAAATATCCTTATTGTGTTTTTTAATCATAATTTTTATCCGTACTTAATTTCACGTTAAAGTAATTATTCTCATTTTTCAAATTTCCAACAAAAGTAATTGATTCCTTTATCAAGAAGTAATTATTCAATTACGTTTCAAGCAAATGTAATTAAATAATCAAAAAACTATTGGTGATGCAACTGATTTCTATATTTTTGTGTGGCCACAGTATTGATAGCTTAAAAATAGTTTGTCATGGAACACACAATTAAACTTACTGAGTGTAAGCTGAATTTTTTTTTTGGATTTATAAGTTAATGTGGGCCTGGATGTTAAAAAATAGAATCTATGATAGTTTCCAGTAAATTTCTGGATATTTGCTTATACAGTATTAAATTTTTTTTAAAATATTGGTTCTCATATTATTTTCGATTTGAAATAAGTTTATGAACATGGCTGTTAAAAAAATAGAATGGTTGTTAATTTCTTGTGAATTTTCTGGATATTTGTTTATATAGTAATAAAAATTCTTTAAATAACTGATTCTTAGATTTTTCTCAGCAAATCTCTTGCCTAGTAACTAAGATCCATAAGATAGAAATGTTTCCAAAATTATGTACATACTTAGTTTTTTTCATGTTAAGAAATTCAAATGTGCCTTGGGTCATTATTAGAACATTTGAAAACTACGAGTCCACTAAAAATACAAGTTAAGGTGTAGAATTGGGGGGGGGGGGAGGAGGGGTCTTGGCGATGTCAATTTTTTTTCTAACAGAATTCGGTCTCGCCAAGCTACTTCATTTAGCGATAAGTGTTTTTTGCGAATGGATTCAACAGCCAAGCTATATAATTTAGCGTTAGGTGTTCCGAAATTTATTAATTGTAATTTTGAAATAAATTGAAGAGATATTAATGTGAAATAAAAAGAAATATTTATAAAGCTACTATTAATGCATAGAATTATAAAAATTGTATTTTTTTAAGCAAGAGGAAATTGTAAATTAGAATATTAAAGAAAAAGGCTTACCGGCTCTCAGGAAAGTTCTAAAGAAGAGTAAATTTCTTTCACACAAATTTCCATACATATGTACCTCTTTGCAAAACTTCATCCAGAATGTTTTCTTCGAAACATCATGTTCGAAGAAAGGATGTCACGCGGTTCGACTTTCAAACCCACATATTTGTCAACATGAGAATCTCACGCATACTCGGCGTACTTTCTTCGAATCAGCTATTCTTCCTTACAGATCTTTTTATATGATGCGCATTCGCTCTTATTTTTCGGTATTCCCAAATATATCCACCACTCTAATCCTTTTAATCAAACGCATTGCTTTTTTGCAAACAGAGCATTCAGCATTTGCAGCAATCAATCCGTTTTCCATGCACCACTGTATCACAATTTCCCCTTACGTTCCAAATTATTTTAAAAAAAAAAAACCTGAGCGCGCAAATTTTATTTTTTAGACATACTCTTCAGGATAAAGTCGAAGGAAAAAACAGGAAAATCGAATAAAAAAAAATGGCAAAAAGTTCAAAATATCCTCTACGGACAAAATCCAAATGCGAAATGAAAATTAAAATAAAATGGAATTGTTAATTTGAAAATCGTCTGCTCGTGTTAACGAGACAGGCAATTTGATAAATTTACCAATAGCAATTTATTAAAAAGAGCATGTGACCTTATCTGCATAACAGCACATAACAAAAATCCAGGGTTACCAAATTATACAGTCTGCCAGAATGAATTCGTTATGGCACCATGATATCTAGATAAAAATTGCCAAATCCAAATCCCTCTAATATACACTATAGCCAAATTTTCAGTTTTATTCTTTTCAAAATTAAGAAAAAAATATTTTATAAAATAATGTATTTCTAACATTACTTTATAAAATAGATATTTTTTAATTTTGAAAAGCATAAAACTGAAAATTTGTTTACGACTAGACACAATGTTTATGAAAAACACGGTAAACTGATTGCTTTTCCTTAAAATTTTAAAATTCTACGGAATATATTAAAATTTTATTCAATAGTATTTCCTTTTTTAGTTTTAAAAAACTTAACAAATCAAGCTGACTGTAATTCCTTCTTTTTCTTTAAGAAAAATAAACGAATGCGAATGTTTGGTACTTACGTATTAGTGTCACCGCAGCCAAATTGGCGCAACGCGAATCACGCCATTTTCAATCAAAATCTATAATTGGTTGTTTTTCTTTTCATATGAAACCCGTTAGAATCTTTTTGTTTTGATATGGCGCAACTCTCGTGGCACCAATTTTGCTGCGGCGACGCTAATATGTAAGTACCAAATATATTGATAGTATAATTGTAAATTCTGTTTTATTTTGCAAATGAATTTAATTAATCAAGCAATTAATTTAAGGAAAATTTCGGTACTTACGTATTATCACAACCTATTGGGGACATTACATGATACGAAGCACCTGATTGCAAATTCAGTGCACATCGGAAATCGGAGTTGCCAAATTTGGTGAGTTTTAAAAAGAGTTGACGATTGTTGCGGTAAAACGTAAATATCGTTTAGTGGAGCAAGCTAAATAGTTTTGCTTTCTGGAAATAATTCATGGAATTGTTAAAACAACAAAGAATAAATTTCCTAAGATAAATACCTTAAGACGAATCATATGCGATACAAATTTCCAATAATAATAATTTTAATAACATTTAATTGAAATCTTTCTGGATGCAGTGATCAGTATTTAAACATTTGGAACCAATTGGATATCGGTTCGCTACTCGTTTTTGGAGTGAATTTAAAATTACACCAAATAGATTTTGGCGTCCAGCCTAATGTTTTTGTATTGCGATGTTACCACTCGAAATTGGCGAAATTGTACAGCTATTTGGCAGGAAAAAAAACGTAGCTTACTGATATCAAATTAAAACCAAATATCCTTATAAAGGATTACAAAATGCAACAAATGACGTCTGAGAAACTTAGAACGTATAAAAAACTTAATATTATTAGGAAGTAAAAATATTCTGGTGCGAAAAAGTTCGCTCCATTTTGTTTTTTACACAATCCTAAGTGATTCGAAGCTTTTGTTTAGACTAAATAGGATTTGCCCAAATAAATTAAGTTCGAAAAATAAATATAAATTGATTATTTCAAGGCATTTCAAATGGATATTTAAAACAAGGGAAAAGAAATGAAGTGGTTCTCGCTTACTGCAGAAATTAAAAACAAATAGTTGGACAACATTTCTTTTCATCCTGGAAAAATCTTATAAAACATTTTCGAGGAAAATTTTTTTCGCTTCTTAATCTTTAAATACTAACATTTAACATTATCGTCGAAATTCTGGGAAATGTGTATTCCATTTCCAACATAACCATCGTGGGAATAAGTCTCACCTTAAATTTCTCGCGCAGTTGTTTTTGTTACTAAATGGATATGGAGAGGTTTCCTAACAGTTACTTATTGTTCTTTGATAATAGCGGTTTCTTTTCTTTTTTTATCTCCAAGTAACTCCGGTACTGATTAAAAGTCTTTGTGTACCCTCTCTGAGGTACACACATTACAGATGTTGGAATATCAGTTGTATGTGGAATATTTTGAGACTAATTGTAACTGGAAGTTGTTGTACTTGTAAGTGGAGGATTTTTTTAGCGATAGAGCCAAGTTGGCATTATTTCTGGCGACCATGTTGGCAACTTGGCGATGGATTGAACAGTACAAAAGTTGATATGCTATAGTGCCACCTGGTGGGGAGCTACAACAAAAAGGACTGCACAAAAACCTTTTCCAAAATAGAATACATATATTTGCCAATTTTTATAGTGATAGGTTGATAATAAAATCATAAAAAAACGCGCATAGAAATAAACTATCAATTTTTATTGTATTTATGGTTCACTATTTGGGCAATAATGGCTTACACATAAAATATAGATATATGCTGTCGTGAGATTTTTTATACGTGATTATATACGTACAACTCTAACGTGCGCACGCCAGAATAGCTTGCAGATGGCAGAATTTTTTCCTACTCTTACTTGACATTTATCATTATATTTTGGACACTTCAAACAATATCTTTATAAATTATAGCCTATGTGTTATTCTAATGTATAAGCTATATTTTTGTAAAGTTTCATTAAAATCCATACAGTTGTTTTTGCTGAAAGAGTAACAAACATCCATACATCCAAACTTTCGTATTTATAATTTTAGGGAGGATTTATATATACAATAGTTTTTTTATTATTGAATCAACATACATCGAATAACATTAAATATCTTACAGAAACATATTATAATTTTTATAATAATTTTATATAACCAGTCACAATTTCCGAAAGATAAATAATCTCTTGGAATAATTGGTAAATAATAAATATTAAGATACTCACATTAAGAAATGTATATAAAATCTGAGAAATCTTAAAACTATAAAACTCTGATTATATATTCGTATTTCAAGGATGAAAATGCATTGTCCATTGACTTTCAGTTTCTAAATAGTATATCAATTCTGTGTAAATAATCTCTATAAAACGCAAACTTTTAAATTCTCAGAAACTAATTATTAACTAATAACTGATAAGTAATTATTCACTTTATATTTTTAAAACTAGCCGTTACCCTCCCGCTTCGCTGGGTATTTCATGATGTTTTATAAATATATCTGTTTATATTCTGACAGACAGACAAAAATTTTAAAAATTGGTTTTTTGTTATGAGTACCGTATATACTTTTAGTGCATTAAGTAAAAAGCTGCTAATTTGAAATTACAAACAGACACTTCAATTTTATATATTTGTATAGATATAGATTGGGATTATAATAACTATTGTTTAAATGTGACTAAAAATGTAAATAAAATAAAAGAAAAGATTAAAACTAACCGTAAAACTTATAAATTTTTTGTTTCTTGCATTGCTTTTTACTTATGAAGCCTTGATTTATTATTTTTAAAAGTGCATCCGAAACAGCCGATGCTCTACTTAACTGAAAAGTGAGATAACTATCATAAAAAAAATTATGGCACGTGTCAGCGTATTATCATGTGCGTGTAACACTGTTATGTCTCATGAAGAGCATCGGTCGCCAGTAACCAAAACAAAGACTTCATTAGCTCAGCTTGGCGTTCAATTTGGCGTTCATCTTGGCATTCAGTTTCACGCTTCACCCGTATAGTTTACGTTCCCGTAAGAATACGGGAATAAAATATAGCCTATGTTACTCCCCGTTAATGTAGCTTTCCATTAGTGAAAAAAATTTTAAAATCGCACCAGCCGTTTCCGAGATTAGCCGGAACAAACAGACAGACAGACAGACAGACAGAAAGACAGACAGACAGACAAAAAAATTTTAAAATTGGTTTTTTGTTATGAGTACCGTATATACTTTTAGTGCATTAAGTAAAAAGCTGCTAATTTGAAATTACAAACAGACACTTCAATTTTATTTATTTGTATAGATAATAATTTACTTGACATATTTACAATACTTAATGGTACACAAGAATAATCGTTCTGCTTATATATTACTTAATGTTGTTTTCAATATAAAATAAAAATAAAATAGGAACAAAAATAACACTTACCAAACTTATAAGCACGACAACTGAAGCAACAAAAGACAGAATATAATATGGTTCAGCATATATAACCTATAAATAATAAATAAAATAAATGTAAATGTTATTCTTGCTTTAAAAAAAAACGATGATTGAAACATATTGAAAGAGCTTTTTCTCGAAAGTTATCGAATAATTAAAAAATTACTACAGTCATGATTATTTGGTCAAAACTCTTCTCTCCCCTCCTTCATTAAATAATATTTTTATGGCAGAGTTTTATCTTTATCCCCATTAATTCTCAACTGATTGGCAGTAATTGAGTGTGAATATTTAATCCAATACATGTACATTACATGACACTAAATATGCAACACACCAAGGAATGGCTAGAAAGGGAAAATACTCGGCAAATAAAGACAACAACGAACAATAAGGGATGCTTATTTTGAAATGATATTCATAACTCAGAGTAATAGCAGTGTCAGCTCAGAAGATTGTTGGACCAACACGCATAAAAACAGAGTCAATGAGAATACGAATATCGCCCAAAGGGATGTGTTTCCCTTCCCTCTCAACCATTTTCCAGGGTTACTCTTCTGAACTCGACAATGGCTGAGCATGCAAGTAATGTCCAATCACGTCCCAGACGTTTTCATACCTTGCAAAGTATGTTGGCTGATACGTGCAGTCAACGGTCAGGCTGGTAAAGGACCCCAAAAAAGGGGAGTGTCATAGGCCACAGAATATCATCCATGCATTGTTGAGCCGTCATAATGACCTGAATGCGAACCAGAGTTGACCTCCTATCGTATTTGTTGGAGCTTCAAACCATGATTTTGTGTTGTTTCACTGCGGAGAGTTCCATAGATGCAGCCGGTTCAAACCTGTCACCACGTTGGTGCCAAACTTGTACATGGAAACTGTCATTGAATAAACAAATACGTAATTCATCTTAGATCCTGATTCTGCACCATTTTGTTATCCACGTCTCTCCACTTCGGCATCATTGCAAAAGGAGTCGAATGTGTTCTGGTATCCCGTTAACGGACGCTATGAATTCAAACCACTAGCAAACAGTTGATGGATAATGATTCTTGTTGATATAGAAAGATGTCCAGAACATACTGCAATATGGTAGCAGAAATAGTGGGCCCTTACCAGTTATTAATGGATGCATCGAAATACCCGAGCTGACCTCGCTCTAGCCATACTGATATCCCTCAAACTTGCCATGTGTCCTTGTTCTAACCATCTTTGATGCAGCCGGTGCATCATGGACACGTATAGGGGAATGTCAGCTGAGAATTGACGTGTAGATTTATCTTTCTCATTCAAATCAAACATGCTCGCAAAAGCATCTGTCTATTGAAATTGCTTCCGTTGCAGATGGTCTGGCATTTTTTGCTATTATTCGTGTCCTCTGAAGCAAGATGTAATTTCCACAATGGTTTTCTTGGAAGAAATAACGGCATGTATATTGCCTATTCTACAAATTTCTTCCCGTATATCCTAATTAAAGAGTGCTGAAGAGTTTCGCCATTCATATCATTTGCAATACTCGACACCTTCCATGAGATTTGCATAATTTTCTGACTACACCGTTTTGGTGTTTGCATTATACATATATTTACACGTGCAGACATATATATAAATATCATATCAATTAATGACTGATGACAATAAAGTGAAGAAAAGCAATCGTTATGAGTCCAGTCTTCCTCATCTGTAGAAGAATATAGACTTAATAACACTTTCAAATAAAGAAGAACATTAATTTAGAATTTATTTAAAAAAGATTATGAAACAGCAATGAATCGAAAAGGCATAACTGCTGATGTTTCTGAGAAAAAGCATGCCGCACAAATTCTAGAATCAAAATAAATCCAACTTTCAAAAAAAATCTCAATGTATTTTTTAAAAAAATTATTACATTAGTTTTTGGGAAATTAAATATATAAATATATAAAAAAGAAAGTCTTGCAGCTCTGCAAAATGTTTTTTAGAAAAATGGTAGTGTTTTTTATAAAATAGGAAAGCATTTATTTTAGATATGTGTAAAAATCAAGAGAAAATTGTACAACAATTAAGTGAAATATGGCACATAAATACACACAAATATAACATATTTTTTTTACTGAAAATAAATAGAATTTTTTCAACTTACAGTATCTGTACAAAACATTTTCTTCTTTTCGCAGATGTTCAGCTTCTTTAATTCAGTTCCATTGGGGAAAAGGAAATCTGTAAATTAAAACAATTTGTGATATTTTGTGAAATATATTTCGTAAATTCTCGAAATTATGATACTCATGTTTTAAAACAGCAGTTCCCTTTTTTTCCTTCTTTTTTTCATAATTAGTTATCAAAGAGTTTTATTAGATGATTTTAGAATAAAATAGATCCATTTTTTAATATCAGGTTTTAAAACAAAAGAAAACCTGTCTCATGTTATTGAATGCTATGAATTATATGCATTTATTTTTAATATTAATTTTTGATAAAACGTATCACATTATTTACAAAATTAAGCATACAAAAATATTGCATATGTGAAATATTTGTTTTTCTGTATAGAAACTAAATAACAATTTATAAATCTAAGATTTTACTTTTATTAAAAATAATTAAAGTACTGGATATTAAGTTAATTATAAAAAAATGCTTAAAGTTAATAAGTATTTCTTCATTACTTATAAATTCAGACGTCTAGTTGCATTAATTTCATTCTTTTTGGTTTTTCACTTAATTTAAATATAATTTTATACTTTTCTATATTATTTCAGTCTGATGTGAAAAATACAGCGACGCATGCAAGGGTGGGTCTA
This sequence comes from Trichonephila clavata, assembly GCA_019973975.1. NCBI lineage: Eukaryota > Metazoa > Arthropoda > Arachnida > Araneae > Nephilidae > Trichonephila > Trichonephila clavata. The sequence continues at coordinate 100,430 of BMAO01027817.1, read as the reverse complement.
TACCCCCCCCCTTCCTTATCAGACTAACAAATTTTTAATTTTTACCAAAGAGATTACGCACCGGCGCTTTCAAGATAGGCGTCAGGGGTTTTTAACCTCGTTCCCGCGGGCGCTAATATGCCGGCGAAGATATTTCAGTGCGCCCCCGACTTCTCGCTATATACTGCTTGTGGTCCTCAACCCCCAGTCCGCGGACCGGTCCGTGGATCAAATAGCACAGGGCCACACAAGGAATATTAAATTATTTCCATTTTATTTACTGGGGTGTATTTCTCTCAGGTATGCGCGACCTTTTGTGAAAATCTCTTTATATTCCATGTTAAATCTCTTTATGCGCATTTTTTGTGTGATTGAATTTTATACTGAAGGTTTGTTTAAATAGAATTAAATTAAAGTTATTAAATCAAAACATAAAAAAATGATGATACTAAAGCAATATCAACCGAGTCTAACTCGCAGCCTGCCACGATATTTGTGTAGCGGACATCATACTTTTAGAAATATTTAGCAAACTCCGCGAGAAAAATTATTTAGTAAGAAACTTCTTCAATTGTATATGAGATTTTAAATATTCAGACAGAGATATTGTATTAAAATCATGTGGGCTTAATGAAAATATTTAGAATCTAGCTGAAGATAAAAAAAAAATATCCCCTTTGAAAAAAGGAGCTTACAAATTAAAGTTCTCTTTCGATTCCACATATTTATGTGAATCGTTGTTTTCAACAATGAACGTAATTAAATCAACATTCAGATCTTGACTTAATGAGAGCAATATCGAAGATGCTAAAAGATTAAGAATATTACGCCTAACTTTGAAAAATCGAGGGATAATGCCAAAATCGCATTAAATATGTAACCATTTTGAATTTTTTGTTACCTTTTTCGTGCAGGATATTGTTTATGATGCTTATGATTGTAATAAAATAAAGAAATATTAAGAATCGTTATACTTTTTTAAACTGCACCCGCCAGCAATTTCCTGTTTGTCAGATGTGCCCAGACAGGGAATAAGGTTAAGAACCTCTGCTCTACGTGTTTCTTAGAATGTAACCCCTTTCCCCATAAAAGAGGCTTGTATATGCTACTGGAAAAATATTTATCACTGTAATGAAGTTTTTATATTAAAGTCCATCTTTCTTCAAGCATATATGTTTATTAAATGTTGAAATGAATAATTTCTGATTCTGGTGACATATTCTGATGGTTGCATAAATGTAATATTTTTATCTAATTTCGAAATTTAATTTTTGCTCTAAGTGCGGTGTACATCTCATGCACAATTTGCTTTTTTTATCAGAATATCAGTGATTGTTTCCCAATTTTTGAATTGAGAGTCATTGATTAAAGCATTGTAGCCTATGACAAAGAGGATTAAGAAGAAAAAAAAATCACTTACGGAATTGCTGCAAATCGACACATTCAGTTGAATTTTCACACAGCTTTCTGCAAACGTGAAAAACGAACACAACAACTACGAGACAGCAAGCTATGGCTAGCCAAGCTAAGTTTAAAATATAGACGATGGCCATGCACTGAAAGAAAATAAGCAAATGAATATTTTAGAAACATTATCATTTTTATCACTACGTAAATGATATAAGAATAAAATATCAAATCAGAAATACTGGTGAAAAATTAAACAAGAATAATAGCTAATCCATTAAAAGGACTTCAATCCACAGTTAAAATCTTTATGTTTTATATAATTATCGAAAGAAAATATAATAGGCGATTAAACGCTAAAATAATAAATTATTATTCTGAGGAGCTATTATTATTTTCAAATGCTTCAAACGTTTCTTTAGGAAAAATATCAAATTACTTTGACATTACTTATGAAAGTTGACAGTTGGTTCTCAAGTGTTTAGTCGTTTAATAAGTTCGAAACAAACTAAACAAGTCACCTTAATTTCATTAAAAAAACATTTTTATTTCATCATTAAGAATAGCCAGGAATTATTTCAATGATGTTCAGCTGATGATACAGTACAAACTTAGTTGCTCTATTCTTCATGGTCAATTTTCTGCGACTTATTCCATATATTACTCTCCCAAATAAAAAAAACTAATATACTATGTGCACTTAAATCTAACTATATATTTTATTTATTTGTAAATAGAGTAAAATTGAATATTGAAATTGAAAAGAATTGTATTTTTAAGCATTTAGTTGGATATGAACTCAGTCTGAGCAGTGCTAGGTGACTTAAAAAGAAAGAGGATGGGCATCTTTCCGGGTATTGGCTGCAAATGAGAATAATAGTGCATGAAATTTAGCTACAAGAAACCAGAAAGACGCATTTACAGAGGAAAGACGTTGTTTGACGAGAGTTTCAAAATGACAAAGTGTATCATGAGTTTGGAAAGCCTTCCTAAGGACAAGTACAATTGTATGAAAAGTTGACGCTGATCAGCCAAGTAAAGCAACGACAATTGATGACTAATAGATTGCCGTGCAAGTGAAAAGAGAATGAAACTAGACAGTAGGCAATATAGCTCGGCAGCCGTCTGTCGAATAATATGATATTGAGTATGAAAAAACGGTGCCACGCAACCACTACAGTTAAGAAACATTAAGCTCATGTAACCACTACAGTTAGGTCTTACTAAGGGACTTTGGTTTACTGATCTCTCTCTTGACCAGATAGTGTTTGGGACAAAGCCATTTTGACAGTTACCCTTTTCCTACTTACTTCTTATTTGTTTTTTTGTCGCTATGCTTTCTGTACCCTTTAAATATTACATTGTGCTCCTATAGTATGAATCCCATGCCTCCCAGGTGATGTTTTTGCCAAATTACGGAAGCAAAGTGGTTTAAATTTTGCACAATGGTATGTGTAATCTCTGTATATAGTATAGAGAGAAATATACATACCACATATATATATATATATATATATAATAGTATATATATACTCTGCAACTCTAAAGACGAAAAGTGATGTTCAAATGAATCAATATAAAAAGTAAATTTGTTCTTCTGCATCAAATGGAAAAACGCAACTGTTATATTTTTGAATAGCAACGATTGTTAGGATAGGTGTTAAAAATTTCCAATGATATTTCATAACATCGTTTACTGATAGTTCTTCCAAATTTCGTAAAAGAGATGAAAACTGTTACTTAAGCCCATAGTTTTTAATGGAAATATAGATATATATATATATATATATATATATATATCATGTGTTTTAAATAAAATAATTCAAATTTCACGTGAATTTCTGAATCTGAAGACCATGCTTTCTATGCATATTTCGATTAACTTGTGATCGACGAAGCATGCAATCGAAATAAAGTTGAAATGTGCCAGAATAAACACTAACGTCTTTCGCCGAACGCGGAATTTATCTGTATGCACTGGACCTTTACGAGCATAGCCTTGTCTGCAGGCGGACGTTCAAGTGATTAATGTCCTTGTTCATTTTGAGAAAAACGTAGTTTGCAAGCATTGGATCAACAAAGATTGATCGAGTATATAGCCTATATTGTTTTAAAAATACTTCGTCTGGATCGTGCATTTCAAACAGTCACATTCAAATGATCTTTCTCTCGATTGATTTACTAAATGTTTTAAAAAATTCTTTTTAAATTTCAATAAGGTTAACACTAAACTATTAAGAATGAAAAAAACAAATAAGATACCTTGCATTTTGAAAAAAAGATTCTTGATTTTAAGGCATTCCTTCTTCATATAAGATCCTTCTATATCTCGAAAAATTTTGATGTGGTTTTTCCAGATTCTTTTAAAAAGATGTTTCAAATAAGCGTAATAAAAATTTTGATTTTATTGGGGTAAGAATTTTCACTTAGTTCTTAATTCATTTTCCCATTTATTAAATAAATGTAACTGTGTAACATAATAGAAAGAAGAAAAATAGTTGACTGCCCCTCTGACTTAAATATTAATTTACATTACGTGAAATACTCCCTACTCAATTGGAATTCTATACAACTATTTCCAGTTTATAATTATATATACCTATGGGGTTGCAAACTAAATCTAAGTAAATAAGTTATTTAGTCTTATTTATTCACAATAAAATCTAGAATCTACTCTTACTCGAATTTAATAAATTTATTTGAGTTTCAAATCTTAATAGTGAAATGAATGAAATTGTTTGTCATATAGTTTGAAGTTTTGTCATAAATTTTATTTTATTTGCACTTACAGAGGTAAAATCAACTATAATGCAACAGGGTTGAATTAAATAGAAATATCATCTTACGGTAAATGCCTTAAAACATGCTTTTTCATGTATCAAGATGGTTTAATGCAATGCTTCATATTGCTAAAACCAAATATATTTTTTTAACATTTGAATAATTGTAAATGAGTCATGAATTATTTATTTTCACTATTACAAAGACTAAAGTAAAAATGTAATACCTAACTACATCCAGAGATAGATTTTCTTCATCCTTCAAATCTGCATAAAATCCCTTTAATTTTCATATCTTTTTTCAAAAAATCTTTATCTAGAATTAAACCTACTTCCCCTCCCAAATGCAAGTTATCTGTCCTGTTTAAACTTCTTTTTCTATTTACTAATTAGCATGAGAACAGGACATCCTAAATCTAGGATATAGTAGATAATTATTTGACGAGAAAGCTTTAAAAGCTCCTAGAAGCTTTTCCCCAGCCTATATAAGAACGATCCAGCGAAAAACCCCGGGAATTAAACATTTGACAGCGACTGTGCATTTCATTTTCCTTATGTGAAAATACGATTATGGATTTAAATTATTGTGAAGTTTGAACTGGCTTTCAGTAAATTTTCAGCAAAAAAAACAACAACTTTTATTTAAGTTTTTTTTTACCTTATTTTCATCATTTTATACAAAAATACTCGGTAGATAAAAATTAATACTGGTTAAACATTTATTTTTAATGGCATCTTTATTTCAAAATATTAAAGGTTCTAAGGAAAAAAAACTATTTGAAAGTTAAACATTTTTATATAAGGAAAACGTATTGTTCTAGAAAATCGTCTACTGGAATTGTCTCAAAAATGTGCTGTGCATTCAAAACAAAAATTTTTGAAATTTTCACTAATTTATAATAAATTTTTATAGTGATTTATCTTACCAAAGCTGAAAAGATTCGGCCACCAATTCGGGATTTCCATCCTCTGTATACTTTAGATCTCGTAGCACCTGTGGAACAGATTCCAACAACAAGCAGCGTTATAGCTAGAAGCCCCATGAAAGCTCCAACGATAATGAATATGAGTTGAAGACCATTTAGCCTGTAATAAAAGAAATAAAACCGAACAGTTTTAACACAACATTTCTATCTTTGTTTTTAAATTACTGAGTTATTTATTTTATACTGTAATTAATTATCCATGAGGAAAAATCGTCTTCAATTAATCGAAGCAATTATCTATTAAAAAATCGTTTGTAACTAACGTAAAGAATTTTGTTCATAAGAAAAAATAACCATTCCCATTATCTGTCTAAAAAACAGGTTTGGGACTAATATAAGCAATTTTATTTATTAAAAAACCGAATTACATCTAAAATAAAGAAGAAAAAAAATTTGAAGCGATCGAATACTTTGGAGTATTTCTAACATAACAGTAATATCGTTGAGACTTTTGATAAATAAATAAGAAAAAGATAAAAACTCATTCTCATTAAACTATAGCATATTACGATTTCGTGATACTGAACAGAACTATTGCTGAATAGAATGGGATGATTGAATAGAAAAAAATTATTTGTAGATTTTTTCATATAAACATCCGCTTAATAAAGAGAAATACAAAGGGAAATTAAAACAAAATTCTAATCAATTGAACAACGGTGAAATAATTGATGAGATATAATGTTGGATTCTATTTTGAAAAATATAAAATTACTATAGAATTATGCCAATTATATTTTACGGAATATCATTTACATATTATTCTTTGAAATAAAATTGAATAATGAAAGACACAACTATCGTCTGTTTAGCAAAATAGATCGAATTTAATCTGCAATTTTTTAACTACTATTCAGAAAAAATAATAGATAGTTGCACAGCTTTATTGTTCTTTTAACTCTGGAATTTTTACAGTTTTCTTTTTTAGCCTTGATTTAAAAGCTAATTAGATCGTATAAATACTACCTGTTATCTGTGGACAGATTAAAGAACAGATTTTTTAAAAGGAAAGAGCATTAAAAATACACAATATTTAAACTTCTTTATTCAAATTTTAAGAAAATCTTAGTTAAATCGCACGTTTTTTTAAAAAAGAAAACTTTATTTAATTCATAAATTTTAAAAAAACTGATTATTTTTTATTTATTTTTATATTAAGTAGCATTCTTTCCTGAAAAATATTGGCCGTGATAGCAAAGTGGTCATAATCGCTGCCATCGCTTCCGTCGAATCGTGAGTTAGAGCCCTGGTGCCACTAAAAATCCGCCGTGTACAGAAGATGATGTACGTTTAATCTTTCAAGGATCAAACGTCTCGTGCTGGAGTGGTGCAGAAGCTTGGAAAGCGGGGTGACCTTGGATCAAAATTACGAGGTCTATCATCAACAGCCAAAATGTAGCTTCTTAAAGCGACGTTAATAAGCCAAAACCATTTCTTGAAAGTTACTGTTGTTGTCGTGTATGACAGAGTGCAAAGGTGTATATAACAAAATAAAGATATAGTCAAATATTGCCAAAGGTCAATATAGTCAAATATTATGACAATTATTGGAAATTACTAAATATGGAATGAGGCTTACAAAACGAAAGAAAAATGCGGAAGGGGAAAAAACTAGTGTAACTCTTCTTGGAACGACATTTTTTACCATTATCTTTGCTTCGTGATAGCCCATAAACAACTTAATGTGCTCTGCTGTACCATATCATTATCATTACTATTATTATTGAAAATGGAGACTATATATATATATCAGTGTAAAGTGCCTTTTTAAAAGCCACGAAAAGTGTCATGATTTGAAATCAAAATCCCTACCATTCTAGGTCATAGGTGAAGACATCATCGAACATTCGAAGAGTCAGACGCACAGCAGGATAGAGGCATATGAGAAATGTTAGAACGCCAGCACAGCAGAAGATGGTTGCTATCAAGGTTCCATACGGAACTCGGGTCATGCATCTAGCGCATCCACCTGTAAAGAAACAAAATGAAATCAAATTAATCCCTTGTAAACAGTTAACAGTCTTATATAGTGGATATATTTTATCATTGAATACACAGTTTTTAATAAATAACTTGGGCACACAGTATTTAAATTTAAATGTATAAGATCAACATTTATTTGCAATTTGAACACGTTATATGGGTACAAGAATTCAATACCTGACTTACTGAATTTTTTTATATCTTTTTATGCAACTATTTTTTTTAAAAAAAAATATCTCTTGGAATACTTTTAAAAACCCAAACAGATTTTAAAAAATGCTAATTATTATATAATATACCTTTTTAAAAATCCAAGGGTAAAACTGTTCCATTACTTATAGGTATTTTATCGATTACATTTATGCATTTGTGTGCAAAAAATTAAATGAATATAATAATTAAAGCTACAAAATAATTAATAGCATTTTCTCGTTTAATTAAAATTATATTTTAATGATTTTGCATAATTTGTAATTAAAGCTGGCTTCACACTTAATGTTAATCAATAGATCATAAATTCTGCATGTTTTTTCACATTATAATTTCTCAACCAGTCAGAGCAGCATATTTTGTTACTCTTTTCCTTTCTGTTTGTATCAATAAATTTTTTTCTATATGCATAAAATGAATTTTATACACCACCTCTTATACTATGATGCTCAATTTTGACTTGACAAAATAAATATTATATTAGATATAAAACATTTCCACATTTTTAAGGATGTACATATTTCTGAGTTTATTCCAAAGTTGAGAGATTTCTACCCTAACTGAAAGTCTTTCCTGAATTTGGTTTCTGCTCGACACACCGGGTGAAGACAGTCTTAATTTTTTTAAATTTGTCATTCTGTAACATAGAAACACATTGTTAAATATCTCCTTAACCTCTAGGGGGCTATTGTTTTACCTTCTACTCGTAATTAGTTGCTAAGTTCATCAACTAATAATTTTTTTTAAAGGAATTCAAAAAAAAAAAGTATGTACATATTATTGATTTTTATAATTCTATTTTTATCAAATGACTATAAATTTATTCTTGAATTAGCTTTTTCCGGTGTGTTTGATGTAGAAAATATTCCAAACAGTTATAATATCTGAGGAAATTTACAATTTATTTTGCATATCGTGTTTTTATAATTATTCTTGCCATTTCATTGCAAAATCTTTGTATAGCACTAAATTTGCGAAAAAGTCAAATATGCTCCGAGGTAGGTTTTCTCGTCAAAGTAAGGAATTTTTTCAATTTTTTGATTTCTTACTGTTTTAATTTCAATGAGATATTAAATTTTTAAATAAAAACTGAGTTTTAGAATGTAAAAAAAAATTCAGCATGATGGCTCTAAATTAAAATTTAAACCTAATATCTGATTATTTGTAGCAACGCTTCAATACACGAAGACCTTTTAATACAGCGTTACCATGTAAGGTAATACTATATTAAAAGCTTAATTAACATATTTTGATTATCAATTAGAGTCAGAAGCAATTTGAGTGCTTAATTCTTACTAAGTCAATCATAGTCGCCATTGTCATGCCTTTCATCCCGGGATACATACGAAAGACGAGAGATAGATGAACAGAAACATACAGTACAATCGCAGAAGAACATAGATTTTATTAAAAATGATAATCCCAGCATAGAACAGAAAAAATATGCTGCTTTCCACTCGAGAACAGAATCCATTTCAGGCGAAAGTCCGGCTTCCTTTTCCAGAGATACATCCCAGCGAATTCGAACCCTGGCCCACTCGATTACAAGTCAAGTGTCATACCTACCATATTGGCTGGGCGGCAATTATAGTTGTTAAGCGACCTTATCTCACAAATGAGAGAAATTATTATTTCTCGTAAAAAAAAATTAAGGTTTTATAAGATCGGAAATTTCATAAAACTAAAGAAAAAAAAAATAATAATAAATAAACAGAATAAAAGCATTTAAAATATTTTTTTTTTTCTGTTTTTCTAAATTAAGCCATAAAATGTTACCGTTGAATTGAGAGCGTAGAGTAGATCTATTTCTTATCTTATGAATGTAAAGACAGATTGTGCGGATATTTGTCTTATTTGAAACCAGATATTCGTTATCGTACAGGAAATAGCTGCAATATTTACAAGTTTGATCAAAACCTGTAAAACCAACGCATTGTAAAGGTGGATATTGATAAGGTTCGACCAATCAGTTCAAATGTGTTAAAGTTAAGAACTAGCAAATCAGTCTTTAAACACCAAAAGATAAATGTAAGACAAGTAGAAAGGGGGGGGGGATGTATGTTTTAACTTTTCTTTTTTTGTGTTTCTTTGCCAGGAGTGTTTTCAACTTTTATAAGCCTTTCTTTAAAAAAAAAAACTCTTGTTTATTGTTAAAAATAATTCAAACCACACAATAATTTAGCCTTTTTTTACACACTTTTGCTTTTCCGCAGGTTGTAAAGAAAAAATTGGAGAGCACTGCTCTAAGCCACCGAGCTGATATGACCGAATTGATTGGTTTTAAGCACGTGATTGCGGTTATCATGTGACTATGGCATCTCATGAATTAAGCCCATTGCCCAAAATAACGATAATAATTCGCCAAGTTGGCGACAGTTAAAGATATACACTAAAATAGGACCTAAACCTTACCTCGAAATGATCAAAGGTTGCCAAAGGCATGTTTTACTTTGAGTTTTCTTTAGACTTCTTGAGGAACTGGGCCCCTACTCAAAGTAGGCCCTGGGCCCCTACGCAAACGTAGACCCCACATACGACCCTTAAAAGAAGACAATTTATAGAATACGTTGTCAAATACTCGTACAAACAATTACCTGAAATAAATAAATGTGCATGACTTACAATCGCACAAACCGGCACGACTGACTGCCGCCTTTTGACTAAAGGAGTGATGATGGAGTATGGTGATAGGCCTAGGCCTATGCATGGACGATAGTCATTACATGTAGCCAGTTGACATATCATCCGAAATTCCCAGTTTTTCGGAGAATACAACCAGAAAAAACATTTGACCGTTGAAGTTATTCGAATCATTATTTTAATAAGGCCGGTGAGTGAGTAAGTGAGGGAACTTAGAAAACCTGCTAACTTAGAAAACCTGCGACATTTATGTAAACAAAAGTAGCATGCTGACTAGTAACTACTCTGACTGATATGGAAAATATAGCATAAAAAATGTATGTGCTTTGGTTATAATTAATGTCTGGCTCTTACGTATAATCGCAATCGTACTGGCGACAATATATGAAACGAAGCACAGGGTTGCTAACTTGGCGTTGGCATTGTTGCGATAGGACGTAAGTATCGTATCTTTTATTGTTTCAATGAAATAGAAAGTATTGACATTTCTATTCAGGAAAAGGAATAATTTGAGTACTTACATATTATCGCAACCTATTGGCGACATTATATGAAACGAAGCACATGATTGCCAATTCAGCGCATGCGACACATGTGAAATTGAGGTTGCCAACTTGGAGAGTTATCTTGAACGTTGGCGATTGTTGCCATAATAATACCAATACACAGCCCCATTAGAAAATAATAATAATACGTAAGTACCATAATTTGCAAATGAGAATAAATTTCAGAAAACCATGTATAAAACAAACGATAAACTATTGTATAAAGTAGCACCCAAAATGAAAAGGAATAATAACTTAATTCATACATTTTAAGTGTTCCGTAGAAAGATAACTTTTGATAAAGTTATTATTGAATATATTTGTTTTGAACAGCACCTCAATAAATTACTGTAATTTTTTTTATTTGATTTGATTTTCGTGCATTAAAATATTTGTTGTTTGAACGTACCGCAGCCAAAATTGCGCCATACGAATCACGTGATTCTCAACCAAAATCTGACTGCTAGTTTTTTTTCAAATAAAAGACATAATCACTTGTTGTTTTGATATGGCGCGATTCACTTGGTGCAAATTTTGCTCCGATGACGCTGATATGCAAATACCCATATTTTGTAAAGTTCATTATAGATTCTGGTAGTGCAATACTCTCCTACTGGAGTTAGGGACATTATTATCCAAAATCCAAATTTTTTGTTCAGTTTTTAGATCGGAACATATTGCTATCAGAAGGGGTTTGCAGTTCGCATGTGAAAGCGAGGTTCAGTTTCAAAACGTTTGGATTCTGACTGACAGCCGTGTTTCAGTACAACATCTCTCCAATTGGACATCTATAGGGGACCCAAACTAGCGTGGATATTCTAAATCTTCTTAATCAGATTTCTTCTAATCATCGTGTACATTTTCAGTTGGTTTCATCCCGCATAAGGATTGATGGTAATGAGAAAGCCGATTTCTTGACCAGGACTGCGGCTGAAGAGTGGATGAGCCTTACTGGGTCTCTTACGTTCAGAGAATTCTCATCCCTTTAAAAGATTGAACTCAATCAACTTGGAGGAACTCCTCCTAGTCATCATTGGTACTTCGGAAGAAATCCAGGAGGTTCATTCAGGCTTATGTCTAGGAAATACCAGGCAACCTTCTTGCGCTTTGTGAGCGGCCATATAAAAGCTTTCACTTTTTGTCAGGGTCAGAAAATATTTCCGGAGTGCCACTGGTGTTATTCCGAGCTGGTCTCCCCTGCCCACATCTTGACTTGTTTGGATTTTAAAAAGGACGAAGTCCTTCTGAACCATCTTCTGTTTTTAGAATTTTTTGGATTCATGGAGATTGTCTAGCATTGCTAGACAATGTGGGAGTAGAAACAACAACAAAAATTTACAGATACTTACGAATTATACCATTGACCACTTTCTTCAGATCAAACGATGTCTCTAAGTTCCACGATATGCAATCAATAGTCAGAGATTGTTCTCAAGCGTGTTCAAACACAATGATAAAAAATAATAATTACGATAGTAAATTTGACAACGTTTTTTTATTGGCGTTGTCTTTTGATTTGGCGAAATTGGTCGATGGTATAATGCGTAAACACCAATTTATAATTATGTTTCTGTAAACAGAGTGGTTATGTATCTTACTATTCTAGTATATTATTTTAATAATATTGAAGTCAAAATTGTCTCTCATATAATAATTGTTAAAGCAAATGCAAAGATAGTTCAAGTGTACTTTAATATCTAGAAAATTTGCATTATTAGGACTGTCATCGATTGAAATCAAACTAAATTAGTAATGAATAAAAAAAATTTAATCAGTTTGGAGTCCTTATTCAAAAAAAGAAAAGATCACCATAAAAAATTTACATTTGGCTTTAAACCATGTACACGATTTAGTAATTCTAAAATTCTTTGATTTAGTGATCATAAATCAAGATTTATATATGTTGTAGGATAGTGTGTGAATGTGGTGGCTAAAAGAGGATATTTCGAAGTGCAAATGCTGGTTATAATTTATTTCAGTAAAAAATGCTGTTCGAATTTTTTTAAACAATAGATAAAGCCTTTACTTGCCATGACATTTTCCACACACTAAGTTATATATAGTTAACATAAGCTCTGATTTCTATCTTCAGTAATTATTATATAAAACTACGCAGTGAATACAAATTTCTCAGAGTGATTTTTGAAGAAAAGAAATACAACACAGCGGCAAAAGAACCAATTATAAAGAAAAAAAATATGGTCAAGAATACGATTAAAACTACATTTTTTCGTCTAGTAGGAGGAGGACGTTCAACTACATTTTCAATGCAATTTCCTAAGCCATCACAATGGTTTAATCCGAAATTGCATCTTCGTCCTTCTTTGTGAACATACACTCCACCAGCAGGGTTTAAAATCCCCAAATCAGAAGAAGGAACACAAGTTTTGTTTCTTTCACAACAAACAACACATTCTTCTAATACGTTATTTGTACAGTTACACTCCCTTAGATTTTTTATATCACATGGAGACTCGTTACACACTCCATTTTTACATACAAGTTCTTGAACACCACAAGAAAAATCGAAAATCTCTCCTTTCGGCTTTGGACATTCAGGGCTTATACCATCGCAAAAGCTCGTTAAACATTTGGAAACACTACTGTGACATTTATAATTCTTATTTGTATTTACAGCGCACTTATTGGTACAGCAATCGCTTTCCTTTGGACTGCAAACTGAATCATTTCCTTTTAGCGTACATCCTACCTCTGGAAATTCCACATCTGATGGATTGCAACAAGGGTCGATTAAATTGCATATAGTTGCCCAACCACAATCACACTTTTCTTTTCCTTCTCTAATTCCATTACCACAAGTTTCAGTATTTTCTCTAAGGCAACTCCCTCTCGTTTGAAGAACTTTGCCCATTATCAATCGACTGCAAGGCGAAAATTCTGGAAGTTGTTCACTTAGAGGAACAGTCTTAGGATGCATCAAGTACTTGCCTACTGAACTGTCTGGAGAACATGGTTTATAACTGGGATTATCATGTTCGCTACCAAAACCATGGCCAATTTCATGCACAAACGCCAATAATGAAATTGCTAATGGTAATAAACGCTCTCTTTGGCGCAAATTTATCGAAGCAAGATTGAAATTCATATCAAAATCCTCTGAATACGAAAGTGGTGATTCACAGATTCCACCAGCAAAGTTTGAAACAATGTCCGGTCTAAAAGCTTCCCCAATAGCTGGACCTTTAAAGGGCCGATAGGACATGCTTATAGAAAGACAAAATTGAAATTCTTGCCTTCTAGTAACAAATTTTGTCAAATATTCACTAAGATTTGAGGCGAAAGCCATTGGATAATTAGAGTCATTAACAGTTTTGTAAATATATATTTTTAAAACTGAAATGCCAATTCCATCCGGTTTTCCATTAAAACTAAAATCAGTTCTTCTAAAAATCCTGTCTGAGTGCTTCACATGAAGGTACAAATACGCTGATAGTAGATCTGAGTCCTTTTTGAAGTACTGGTACAGCGTATGATCAACAACAATCTCAATTTCACAAAACAAATCTTTTGTACGATTACTGAAATCAACACCATTGCGTTCTAAGGTTTCATTTAATGTGATATTCGATGTTCGAGATGAAACAAACCATTTCAAAAACGGAAGTGAGGATTCAGGTGTAATATTTACTCGTGAAAAATTGATATTTTCAGTTTTATAGATTGCTACCTTATAAGAAAATGAAGCGTTTGCTATCATATTTCTAATTGGCTCTACATAATGCATAACCTTTCCATTTAAAATTGTGCCCCAAAAAACTCCACGATTCAAGTAACCAATGACAGATGTTCGCTGAGAGTTATTTTTCAATATTCCTTCATAGAACTTCGTTTGTGCACGGTTGATAGTTCCATTTTTGAAGATGGTGGAACTATTTTTAGATAAAACTTGTGTTTGAAGTGAAATATCACCAAATAATACATCTTCGAACAAAAGTAAGTGAAAGCTTTCGTTTTTGCTTTTAAGTACGATCTCTACCTCAGTATCATATATTGTATCATTATTTTTTATTGAATTTAAACTACGTTTATTTCCGTTTCTAATTATTTCACATTCAGCAATATTAAAGTTATCTATGTAATTATGGATGTCATTTGGTTCTTCAAAAGCGCACTCTCGAACTTGAGTAAGGATCCACCAAATAGCAAAACTCAAAAGCGTAAAAATACACTTTTTCAGTTTATTCATTAATTCTCTAGCTCAACACGAAAATGCTTAAAGACGAATATTCAAGATAATAACAACAACAAAAAATGCACGCATAAAAATGTTGCCAATGAAAGTAAAGATTTTAAAATAGTTAAATAAAATTAATATTCAAGTATAATGAATATAAGCGTAGCTATCTAGATCTTTGTAACGTGCAGTTCACGCTTTTGCTCAAGAGATAAATTCTATCACTAAGGCTTCCGTCTACTGGCCATTTTGAATTCATAAATATAATATTAATCCTTATATGTATTATATCGTCGACCAATTTCGAAAAACAGAAAAACATTATCAATTTAAAAAATATCGCTAAATTCTGCCCTCCTTATTATTACTGCCTTCGAACAAGCAAGGGAATGATTTTCCCTATTGGCCTTTGGCGACGTCTTTTCATATGATGAAATTGGTAACGGTATAATATATAAGTACCTATTAAACTTAAGGAACTTTTTCTTTCTTTTTTAGACTTAGACTAGTGTATTGACTTCTAGATTAGTAGATCGAATGCAGAAAAATACATCCGAAAGAGCAAGAAATAATAAAGGGTTTTGGTAATTACATTTTTTCATAGTTTTTTAAGAATTTTTTAAAACCTAATGCTGTAATATTATAGACCTAAACACTGATGAATCATTAAACTTGATGTAAAAGTAATTTCAGAAATCGTGGGGAAAAATGCAGTTCTGAAGAATCTTCATGACCTTTTGCATTTTCGGATGCATTTCAAAGCATTCAAATGAATGCATCAGTATATGTTTAAAAAGTAAAGTAAAATTTCCACATGATTAACATTATGTTTATAAATTTAAAATGACCAGTAGACTGGAGTTCTAAGGATCTCGTTAACAGCCATTTTGATTTTCGTACATGGTTTTTATTTCAGTTAATCCAAACTTTCCGCTTGTACTAGTTAATCTTAACTTTCCACTCTATATTACTGTATTTATGAATACAATAAAGTACATTGGTAAAAGAAAAAACTGAGAAAGATATAATGCAAGAGTAAAGCAAAAAGTAAGAGTAAAAAACAATGAAAGTTTTAATAAAATTATATTTTCCCTAAGACTTGAAAACGTGAAACGTTTTTCGATCATTCGTCTATAGATTTTCAGATCTTAAGAAAATCTCGAGATTAATTTTTTACAAAATTTGAAGTAAAATGTAAGTATGTAGAAATGTTTATTATTTTGTTATTCTTTCGGATTAAATTCATTAATTCAAGTATTTGCAACAGTTTACATTTGAAAAAGAGCAGCAGAAACGCCTTGCAATTAACATCACACTCACGAATTCTAAATAATTGAACAAGGAAACTTAATCAAGACTAATTATCAATGGATAGTACAGACATAAATTAAGATTCATATAAAAGTAATTCAATTATCAAAATATCATGTTCTTCGTTTGCACAATATAATTACGAGTTCAATCTATTACAATCTGTGATTAAAATGTCCACGGACGGTAATAACAAAAAGGGAGATGAAACAATAGATATATAAATAACTAAATTATGTAATAAAGATTGGGGAATGCTTTAAAAATATTTAGATATAAATATATATTTAACTGACATTTATTATTTTATGAAACTATTTATAAAGTTTCCTGTTTGACGTTTAAAGAAAAACTTTCAAACATTTCATAATTAAATGTTAGATATCAGAAAGTTGCATGTTCATCACCAGTTTGTTACCAGTTCATCACCAGTTTGTTATGAACATTTGGTTGTATGACGTTAAAGTATAGAAAATTGCTTTAAAAAATTCGAAGAACACTCTTATTTTTACTAGGCTTAGCTTCAAAACGTTACAACTAGTCCGTATTTTAACATCAGACTAGTTGCAACGTTTTGATGTTAGCACAGCTAAGCCTAATAAAAATAAAGTGTTCTTCGAATTTTTTAAAGCAATTTTCTATACTTTTACGTTATAGGAGCAAACATTCATAACAGATGCGTAGTACTTAACTTCCAAAATATAATTATAAGCTGTATAGAATTCACAGAGAATCTTACTTTTTATTAAAGTATAAATACTAAAAATCAATCAGTTAAAAAATAGCCATGAAATAAAATTATCTGTTAGCAGCAGTGCATAATGGTTAGATTATAAAGCATATATTGAGATTTTTAATTAAAATGCATATTTTGATGCTGAATACTATAAGATATTTTTAAATAAATATCCTATACGCTATTAATATATTGCTAACTAATATGCTTTTCGAAATAATGAAAAATATTCATATGATAAAATGTAATGGATTTTTTTACAGCTAAATATCTCATCTTCTGGTTCCACCACAAAAAAAACATTCAAGCAGTTCAACAATGTTTGAATATCTTGTTTCTTCTAGAACATCATTTTTATTGAACTACAAGGAACTCAAAGAGCAAAATAAAGGTTGATTTACACAGTTTTTGTTTAAAACAATATACGGAACTTAACAAATATTTCTCTTTACAAAATGTTTTTTTAAATTGTTTCCAAAATAAAATGGGACAGTAAAATGTTTTATTACTGGAATTAATCGTTTCTCAAGCAAAAAAAAAAAAAAAAAAAATTTGCTATTTGATTTTGAATGAGAAATAGCTCTACTCTATACTAGCTACGAAAATTCTGAGTTAAATTGAAATAAAATATCTGTAATCAAAAGTGCCAGAACAGAACTGCTTAAAATTAAAACAAAAATTATATTTTTTTATAAACCCTCAAAGAATGACTTCAAACCCTTTCAAAATGGCCTAAAAATAACTCATATAAGCAAATTTTGAAATTAATAAGGACACATCTCTATAATAAATTATCAATGCTCATCAGCAAAGTAATAAATCAAAATGCTCTTGTAAAATTCTTACAATTGTCATCAAATCTAATATAACAGTTTCTTACAAATTTACACGAATGCAGCAGAATTATAGAGAAAAAACTGAATTATCACCAAATCAATCTTTATTTTATCTTCAGAAATATCATAATTAAAAAAAAAATCTTTACAGTGATATTTTTTAAAATCTATTTGGCAATTCATTTCTATGATATCAGAAATAATTGTTGTTTGAACAATTTTTTCAAATCTATCCAAAATAAATGTACAAATAATTTTCATAATGAACTCTGAGTCAGAAACAATTACCATTATCTCGTTCGAAGTCACAATTTTAATCATGTAAAATTAGAAATAGATTGTTACTTTAACAAAAATCTTAGGCTTTCTCAATATTAAATATTTTTATTAACAGCAAGCAGTCACCTGAATCATAATAATTATAAAATAAATAGTTAAAATGTTTTAATGTAGTGCCTGGAAACATACAAAGTAGTAAAAGAAATACAGTTTTTTCCACCCATAGAACTGTCATTTTGAACAGAAAAAAAGGAAATTTGACATGAGAAAATTTTATGTGAGGGCAATTAAACTTTTTTAAAGAGCTTTAATGAAAATATAATGAGTTAAAATGAAAATATAGATTTATTTGATATATTGCTCAAAACACGTTGTTGTTATCATGTCCTTCCCGAAGGGAAGGAAGGAAAGTTGCCAGAATCTGAGACAAAAGTTGGACTTCTAGATGTACGCCTGTCGTTGGCCGTAGCCTTAAGCACCATACAGGGGACAGTACGATTTTGCTCGGTTCCTCTCCATTTTAGAGGGAGAACACCCTGTGGGGTCAGAGGCCTCTCACTTCCCTTCCTGTTCTCAACCTCTTTAGAGGACTTGTGCCTCGACGGCTATTTAGAGTACCACCGTGCCGCGCGAAGGCACTATACATTTACAAACAACAATGTCTTCTCCGAGATTCGAACCCAGGTCCTACGGCACAGCGGTCAGCGTCGCTAATCACAATATCGGATGGGTGACCTTAAAACACGTGAAAAATATTTAATAACTAATTAAGAGTTATAAAATATAATGTAAATTCAATAGATTAACATTTTCACACACAATCATTTTATTATTTATTAAAATTATTAATATCCATAGTTTAAAAAAGGAGACACAAGTGCGATACCTAAGTTAGCTACCACACTTTTCCTCAATATGCTAAATTCATGACGGTCACGTGATAAAGACAATCACGTGTTCTCCACTGAATTCAAAACTGAAATTAAACTAACCTGTATTTGTTATCCTATTTGTAAAAATTTAGATAAAATTTCAAATTTTATGATTGGGTAAAGATTTTCAAGTGTTATGGAGAAAATTTCATCAGAAAGATTTTAAAACTAAAAAAAAGTCTGATTTTACATATGTACTTTAAACTCTAGTGTATTTTTCGTATTTATGTGTGTTATTATTATTGGCAAATATGTACCTTATAAAAGAAAGTTTCTCCAAAAAGCAAAAGTTGGCAACAGTGAAGCGCATGAATTGATTAGATCTCAACATATGAGTGCATTTATCATATGAAACACAATAACATTCGACGGTATCAAATTTTTATCATGCGACTCGCTGAATGTTTTACAAATCCGTGCTATTGAAGCCCCTCAAATATTGTTGTCTTTTAACTCAAAAATCGAAATACAGTCGGACCCCAATTCAACGATTTCATTGAGACCGAACATTCTGTTCGTTAAATCTAGTTATTCACTATAAGCAAATACAAATTTTTTGCACTTGCCTTTTGAAAATACTATAATAAGCAACTACACAAAAAATATCCACTGTTAGAAACTAAACGCTTTTTATTCAAAAAGCAAAAAATGCTTTTAGTGACTCATTAATCACAAGTTAATTGGAAATTTTAAAATACTGACTAATAGATGTTTGAAAATCTTTTTAATTCCTGACTCGAAAGAACCCTGTTGTCGACTTTATGCAGAGAAAAAATACTGCATTATTTGCATCCTGTTTCATGAGATATGTTTTCACAGTTTCCAAGCAATGTAAAGCATTAGAAAATGTAACAGTTTTCATAGGAGTTTCATTATCAATTTCTGCATCCGAATCACTATTCATTGGCCCCGGCAAATCAACAATTTCTTGAACTTCAGTTGCACAGATAGACAGTCCGTCGTCAAATGTAACATAATCGTTAAATACCCCTTGCGTTGTGGAGTTGGATGACATAAGAAGGGAGTTTCCTGTCCTGTTCAAAACTCACACGATAGATTGCGCTCATGAACCATCTGCACCCTTTCCCATCGAAACTCGCTACTTACAAGAAAAATCATTTTTCTGTTCCGGACAAAAAGGACAATTTGGAGAAAAGTCAAATTTTTTTCTTATACGAACTAATAAAAAATTTTTTTAGCTGTTGAAATAATTCGTTAATTCTGGGTTAATTATTCATTAAATCGAGGAAAGAGAAAAATTGGTTAAATCACGAAATTTGTTAAATAGCATTTCGTTCGTTAAATCGGGGTCCTATTGTATATGTGTGTTTATGCGTACTTAAATTTTAAAACCTACTAATGCGAAGAAGATGTTCTCTTGTACATAGATGAAGGAAGAAATTAAATAAATCATTAATTTTCATGTTAAGTACGACCCCCAAGGGGAAGGAAGTTAAGGTATTTTAACTTTTTTTTTATGGTAAAAAAATCAAAGTAATTTTTGTTAAAGAAAAGTAGACAATTTAGTCTTTTTTAACATTTATTACGATGAGAGGACACCTTCTCTTCACTCTTCCTTAGAATGAATTTTTTTAAAAAAAAAATCTGTTGTTGAAATTACAGTGCACAATAAAGTGGAAAAAAAGCTTAGATTATGCTGATTCGAAGGTGGGAGGAGAGAGTAGAAGCTATGAAAAATGTTAATGTGCATTGTGCTATTCACTACTCAACATTCACTTATCAACAATCCTCGTTTTTTGTATCCACTTGGATAAATATATATATAAAATTACATTTGATATATATATTCCTTAGAAATAGATACAAATTGTTTTTGTCAGAAAGATACGGTAATTACTGAAGTTCTAGAGATTCATATATTATAACCATATAAAAATATCTTTTTTTAATAGGAAAGAAGCATACTTTTATATTCATTTTTCCTTGCGCACAGTTTGGCTTCATAGAAACCTCAAAATAAATAAAATTTAAAATTAGAATTTTGAAATTTTCCTTTATAATACGTATAAAAATTATGTTATTCTCAAATCGCCTATTGGGGGAGGGGAGATGAAAGACCAATTTTTTAAGATAAAAAAAAAATAAAACAATTTAAAGAAAGCAATTTTTACCGAGAAGAAACCAAATGTAAAATGAAACAGCATTTAAAACTGATTATTTTTTCAAAACTACTATTTTTAATGTAATTCTCATGTAAATTACAGCTTGAAAGATGAGTTACACTACCCACTCTCTAATTCCCGAGATTATATAATCACAATCTCATGCATCATTAATAAAAATTGAACGTATTCTTTCTTAATGTTAGCTATAACGAACATTTATAATTCAATGGCAGAATTTTGAAGAGATATATCCAAGATAAAAAGCTACCGTAAAGCAAAACTGTTATTGTGTTTATGTAAATAACGCTGGAAGAGAGAGTAGTGAGCATTGATCAAATTCAAATGAAGGATCGAATGGTCGTTGAAATTTATGAACGTAGCGAAAGATTATGAGAGTGGGAAACGACAAAAACAATGGAATGTACGTTTGATTCTCCGGATACGTATGACAATACTGTTGTAAATATTATTTGACCTTTACGTATCATTTATCAAGTTTACTTTCCAAATACTGTCAGGTAACGAATTGTTTTCTTAAAAAATCCCAAAAATTGTCCTTCATCTAACAGTACATTTTTCTAAATATTTGTTTGTAATGTCATATGAAATTTATTTCAAAGTTTAAGACTAAAGAAATAACAGATTCTTCAGTTTCGAGCTCTAATATTTGAATATAACTTCTTCAAATTTCCTTTTTTCTTTCGATGTTATTTTTTGACATAGACTACGGTTATAGAAGTCCTTTAGGGTGTGGGTCAATTACTGTATCTGCGTCCCCTTTCCCCTCTCCCAATTACTTTTCCTGTGAACATCTGTGCTACTGGGTGTTTATCTACAAGTAGTATAAATGAAAGTTGCTTGCCAAAAGCAACCAAATGAACGAACTTATTACAAAATATCCCTTTTGTGACTAGTAGTAGCCAAAGTTTATTCCACGAATGTATTTTATTCTAATTATCATCAAATGATCAAAAATATCTCCAGATGAATGGCAATATCTAGAATATGTACAGTAATTAATTACATATTAAGTTCAAGCAGCGTCGGTTATGCATTACAATTCTTTTCTCCGACTGAAAAAAAATATTTAGAATTACAAAAGATGACAATTTAAGCAACATAATTTTAACAACAGACGATTATATAGCAGCAGCAAATAAATTAAGTTTTCAGATAAAAAGAGTTACATGAATTATTGTATTAAAGCAGACGATAAAAACGCGCGTGGAAGAGAATTCTTAATCTACGCAATATTTATAAATGTTGTATAATTTAAATAGTCAGTTAAAAATTATTTTAAAATAAGGAAAAGAAATTTAAATAGAACTAAATGTTTTACAATTCGAAACACTTTACTAAGCTTTCGTAATACTGATAAGATTCTCTCTTATTTTTAACTATTTCATTTTATTATTTTTTTTTATTCTGTTCATCGATTCAACTTCTAACAGCAAGCCTATATTCATTTCCCATTGTTGTTTATAAGCATATGTTGAGAACAGAAGTGAACAGCAATTGCTAACTTTATACATTTTGACGCTTTTAGAAGTATTTGACAGTAGAAATTAATAGGATAAAAAATGAGATTTTAATTACATTTCTTAAGTGGGCGTAACGGAGAATATTAGGACCCCAGCAAAATCAAGTTGTGGGCCCCTAGTCGGATCTTACAAAGGATTGCAAAACCATAACCTTTGGGCCCCCTAGGATCCTGGCCACCCCGCGATGTGAGGCTGTACGTTACGCCACTGCATTTCTTTCATAATATCTGACGCAGCTTTAACTTGGAATTTAGACTTAGTGCACTTTTATAATTTCGGGAGTTTTCATTTGCAACTTGTACTCTCTTTCTATTGATTATTCTAGCTACTTCAAGTCGAAAGGCTATAATACATCTAAAACTCTTAGTTTGTAAATAAATATTTCTAATAAGCTGCGGATTGGTGTTTTACTATTACAGACCTAGTACATTCCCGGAAGCTGGTATCTCTAATTTAAAAAATAAATAACTTTAAGTAAAATGAGCTATAAAGTTCTCAGTCCATCTAATAAATCTAGTTTTTTGAGCTTCGGAATTGTTTACATTAATCAAAAAATAAAACTGGACCACATTAAAATCTTATTGGAAAAATCGCTATTTTCTCTGTTATTTGTCTTTCTCTGTTATTATCAAAAAATACAAAAAGCCTAATAAGCCTAAAGTTTTAGGAGAATATAATCAAATCTTTTTGTAATATATGCCCGATAAAAAATGCATATTGTAAAATAAAATTAATTAAAGAAGAAATAATGTCATTAAACAGCATTTTTAGTAAAAAAAAATATTCGAAAAATTATACTTTGGTTAACATAAAGCATTGTTAAGTAAAGTAAAAAATAAGAGAAATAAAAATGGTGGAAAGGGATATACATACACTGCAACATCATTTGCTAAAAATACTGAAGTATTTAGAATTAAACCATACATTTTCAAAAAACAAAACAAACAGCTCAGAATCATTAATGATTGTTCCAATAAAAATTCATATAATGATCACTTAATTTACTATAAATAAGGAATCAGTTATGATGCAAAGCGAAAATGATATAAGTATCTTTAATGTGAATTAGAATTTACTTTTTACAAAATTGAAATATTTAGAATTAAAATATTTTTAAGAAAGAAAAATGTCGAAGCTATAATGATTTGTTTCGATTATAATTCATATAAGGATAACTTAATTTATGATAAATAAGGACTCAGTTATGATGCAAAGGGAAAATGATAAAATAACGGAAGAATCTCTAATGTGGATTGGAACTTACTTTCTATAAAAAAGATTTTATTATATATATTACAGAAATTCTTCTTTTAGCTTTTATTATTACTTTATCCTTAACTATACTTATTTTATTCAACTGTATAGGAGTTTAGTGACACACTTACATATTGTATAGAATTTTTTGTGTTTGTGTTCGAAAAATGAAACAAAAGCAAATAATTATCTCTCTATCTTGCGCGTGCTCTTCCGCTGGACCCCTCTATCAATTTCTAATTATTCAAATTACAACTACTTATTTCCATTTCCTTTTCTTTGAGATATCATCGCAGAAGATGCCGAACAGAAAAACCTAAATCGGGTAGACGCTCTAATACAATTGTGTTTCTGTAATCCGACACGCCAGACAAATGACAATAAGCGTCCATTGTGAAGAAAAAAAAAAAAAAAAAAAAAACGAATGTTGCTAAACCAGGAAGAGATTGAGCGAACAGCAAGGACAAAAGGCATGCCTTAAACATCGGTAATTGCTGTCCGAACCAGTCTGGCTAAAATAGCTGAACTTTGAGGCACTGTGTAATTCGCTTTCCCTGTGGAAGGTCACCAGCAGCAATAAAGAAACTTGACAAGGTTTTTAAAAATTCATTTCTCCGAGACTATCATGAAGTTGAGATCAAAAGTCTCGTATTTTGTATTTATTTAGATAGGAAGCTACTTGGTTTCTTGTTTTGCTTTGAAACTAATATCACTTTATATAGACAAATTGTTTGTAAGGATTTCACTTAAGGAGTTTATTACGCCATGACATATAGATTTAATAAATGAAAAACACATCTTGCTTTATAAACAGATAGTCTGATTCGAAAAGTAGTATATTTTGATATTAAAAATATTTTTATAAGTATGAATTTTTACGCATAAGTAAAAACTTATGAAGTTTACATATATACATTTGCATGATAAACATAAATTATGTTATGAATTGGAATGAAAGCAATAAATAATCAAAGTTAGAGATGATAAAAAGGATTAATCAAATGTTTTATAAGTTATTAATGAATCAGATATTGAAGAATAATAGAGAGTGACAAAAAAAATTTTAAGACTAGATCCTGTAAAAAGAAATAAGGACACTGTATACTTTTTTTTTGAATTCACAATAAACCCATTCGGATTCCATACACGTGTAATAGGGACTTAATAATAATTTGAATTCTATTCTCGTTCACTGAACGGAATTGCCTCCAAAGCACGTATCGAAGTTATTTATATGGTCGAAATATCATCAAAATAAAACCCTTTTTACTGTTGGAATAAAGAGCTCCGTTTTAGAGGAATAAAGAGAAGTCACATAGGGTGCTAAATTAAGAAAAATATGATGAATGATTCTACACATACGTTATTTAATGTCAAAAGTCTATGAACACTAAGTGAGTTAGGATTGGATGCATTATGATACAATATACTCCGTTTTCATTTTGCTGCTCGCGATAAATATGACGAAATCTGACTACCAAACGTTTCCAAACATTTAAGCTTAGAGTAAATTTTTTACTTTTATTTTGAATTTCATAGCTTTGTTGCAGGATCCTGTTAAAATACCGAATTTCATCACTTTTATCTATGGATTCAAAAAAGTCAGATAATTTCCTGTGACTGAAATGATACCTCAGTTATATGCGTTTCTCATTGTTTTTGTTTAATGGTTAAAGTGTGTCGAACAAATTTAGCACAGACTTTTGTTTTACCAAATTTTTCATCCGGGATGGTTCAAATAGTTTTTTTTATTTGTTCCATCATTTTCAGTAACGCACAACGATTGTTTTCCATGAAATCACGCAATTGTTCAATTATCTGAGATATTCTAGATGAGCTCGGTCTTGTAAATTTATCGTCATCCAGCGAATCTCTCCCACTCAACAAAACGTTTATACACAGAAAAACATTTGTTCTATCTGAACACAAATTTCCTTAAATTTGTTTCATCAACTGGTATGTTTCTGAAGCAAGTATCAAGTTTTGCGTTACATTTAATTAAGTTGAAACTCTTTTTTGCATTATCATAATTCAAAATAAAAGATTTTTACTTTTCTAATGAACGACAGTGTAATTTGAATTTGCTTAACTAGAAAGGAGAATTCTGTTAGTATGCCAGCAGATGGTCCAAGTTTGTCACGCATGCGGGATTACACAGAGGAAGCTACTGTAATCTAGTACTAGTCCTGAATATTCTTTACCAATTCTGTATAAATAGGTCTATTTCAGTGCTTCTCAAACTTTCAGTATTTGCGACCCAATATTCCACCATAATTGTCATCGCTGCCCCCTCCATACAAAAACAAGTATTGAATCCAATAATACTATATTTTGATGCTAAAGCTAGAATAGGACTTAAACCTCTCAAGTGCAACCGGCTTATATGAACGTCTCACTCAGCCAAAGCGTTATTTTCCCCGTACGTATATATGCGTACGCGTCTTTCCGAAGTACGATCTTTTCTGTGCACTGCTATCCATAAAATTATTCCGAAGGCTATGGTATGCAATAAAAGGACCTTAACAGTGTGTCCGCTGGCATTGGAAGCGAATTGCATATATTTTAATCGGTAGTTATGGGATTAATTATAAACCGAACAAATTATCGAGATAAGTGTTAATTTTGGCTTTTAATTTTATCTATGGCAAGACCAAGGGGTCACTGGTAGTTATTTAATTTGTTCTTAACTTAGTATTGTTAAATTAATTATAAAATACATTATGTATTCATATATTTATAAGTATATTATATCAGTGTAAATATATATTTTATTTTTTATTATGTCAGAATATGCATTTGGTTTACTTTCAGTTAGTTAGTAATTTTTTAGTAGTCTTTTGTCTTAGACTTTTCTATATGCTCCCACCCCCCTCGTAGAGTTATCACGCCCCAAAGCTTGAGAACCGCTGGTCTATCTAGTTAATAATCCATACTTTTTTTAATTGAGACTTTTTAACTTTCAAAATATTACGCATTTACGAAGTATTTATTTTTCTGTACCGAAACTCAAATTTGAAATTTTTTTAATGAAATCTGAATTTTGTGAATTCAAATCTTAAATATAAAATCTTATATACGGTAAACTAATACTGAAAGAATAGCCCTAAAAATTATTTACTATATAGAGAACAAATTTGAGATTTTTGCGAATTTTTCTTTGAAATAAAGAGTTATAAGGGGTGACCCAATGATTAATAAAGGGACACAAGGGCAATGGGTTCTTAACTAACTCCACTAGTTAATTAAAACACGTTTATTATATAAACAAATAAACATTTACAGACATAACTACAGGACAAACATTTAGAATAGAATTAAAAGGATTGGAGCTACACACACACGCTCCAACGTCCTACAGTACTGAAGCTTGGCTATCACTAAATATTGTTCTGCCCGCTAGAAGGTGTGAAAGTCTTTCTGCTGATATTATGGGAGGAGTCTAAGAGCAAAGGGTGGTTACAGAGTGATATAAATATATTAAGAACACACACTAGTATAATTTTATTAATGCATTAAATATTTAATATGTCTATTTGCTGATAAATCTTCATGTTATCTCTTTCTTTGATCAGTATATATCCTTTCAAATTCTATTGAATAAGTATATTGATGTAGAAGGAATTTCGGTCTAAAAATAGTAAATATTAATTTTGTATTTTCAAAGAAACAAAATTTGAATAAAGTCTATTGTTTCATGACAAAAATTGCAGAAATTTCCATAAAATGATTGAATGTCTATTGTACACTTTAACAATAAAAGTAAAATCCAAGGCATTTATTTTTAGAAAAAAATTGCATATACAATCGAACTATAAAAAGGTTATTTTAAATTCATATAACTGATAATGGTTGTTTCAACAATGTTCATGTCTTCTTTTTTTGAAAACTCAAATATATAGCTTTTTATTTTTCAATTCCTACTATTAGTTCACTCTCTCCCTATATATACATCTTGTTTAAATTTTCAATCGTTAATAATTTTCTTTCTATTTATCTATATTCAAGTTCAAATACATTTTTTTAAACTTGTGGTACATGACACTTGAAGTTAATACAGTTTTTTCGAATATTAATTCATTAATTAAATTAAAAAATGAATAAATAGTAAAAGATAAAAATAATAGTCCAAAAGCATATATAGAAAGGAAAATCGTTCATTGTGTCCCTGTAGCGCAGTGGATAGAGCGTTGAACTTCTAATCCGAAGGTCGTGGGTTCGAATTCCTCCTGGGATGGCCTGATTTCTGAGAATGTGATTTTTTAACTATACTATTTTATTAGAATAATTAAATTTGATTAATGAATAAAAATAGCAACAAACAAACAAAAATAGTCCACCACCATATATAGAAAGGAAAATGGAAAATTTCAAGGAAAATCGCTTTCTGTTTTATCACTTAATATTATGATCCTGTCATATGTATGCACATATTTATATTAATTGTAACTATTTAATAAAAAGTAACTAAAATAAAAATTTTCTTTGTTGACCTAAGTAGGAATTGACTTACTTTTTTTTTATATTACTTGTTTGCTGTTATTTTTCCACACAATTTTTAGAACATTAACTTAGAGTATTTTGTGCAAATAAATCTGTAAGATTTATGAATAACAAAGTAAATATAAAAGTAATGAAAACAAATTTATTATTCGAAATATGAAGTTGTATTTCCGAAATTTCGTTTTGGGAAAAACAGTCATTTTTTAACTTAAACTTTGAAAAAAAAATTCTTCATAACTATTTCAGTTAAAGTCTGCCTGCTTTGTCAGTTTACATAAATCATGATTCTTTAAGCAACTATTGGCCAATTTATTTTCTGTGAATGAAGCAATATATAAAAATAAGACAGATATAAATAACATCCGGATTGAAAATAGAATCACATGAAACAATAAGAAGTTTTTATGGTTTCAAACAAAATACTCGCAAATTTCCGTATTAAGAGAATGATCTTGTAACAAATACATTTTCTTGCATATTCCTTCTAACAACTAGTAATAATGTCGATAGGTGAGTTTCACACTATATTCGAAACAATAAATTCTGAATATACTTGAAATTAGTTGCTTAAGGCAACAGTCGATGAGAATCAATAACATTCTGTAGATAAAAGATATGAATGAATATATCCAAGCTAAATACTTATTTTCAAAGAACACCTCTGTATTAAGTTTCGTAAGAAGAAGGATATGAATTATATTTTAAGTTGCGTAAAAAATAAATTATAAGACATTCCACTGATTGAACATTGTACTTTTATGCTACTCTGTTTCTAAAGATGCTAATTTGTATTGCAAGTCTCCGGATTCAAAAATTGATCTCATAATAATGCATCACAGTCGCGTGCCCAGGTTTAGGTTAAATGCATCATACTTTTGGCATCTACATCACACAGAAAACGTATATTAAACGCTAGGAACAACGCTCATTATTCTATACAAAGAGGAGGACCGTGGTAGCCTAGTGGTTCTGGTCACGAACTCGTGGCCGGCGTGTCATGAGTCACTGAATGCCACTGAAGACCTATCGTGTAAATAGGCTGATGCCTGTCGAGGCTCACTGTCCTCTAGGTGGCGTGGAAGTTTGGAGAAGGGTACCAGCTCAGGTTACGTCTTCGTCACTTGACCATAGTTTAAAATTATGAAGTCCGTTATTAATAGCTCTCGTGTTATTTCGTAGTAAATTAAAATCGAATTAAATCCATACGAAGAGTTTTAGTAGATTCTGAATTAGATTCGAAGGATTTTCGCTTAATGGAAAATCTTGGTTAATGCTTTCCTATTTCTATTTATGGAAAATTCTTGAATTAAAGAAAGGCTATCAAAATTAATTTGGAAGAACATTTGCGAAATACACCGAAACAAAATGTTTAACATCAAATTATTCCCCATTTTGAAGATCTAATATAAATTTAAATGACACAGCATATATATATATATATATTCAAAGCTTAAAATGAAGAAAAAATTTCTCAGCATCTGATTTTTAGATTCAAAGTCAAAACTATTTAAAAATCTAAGTTTGTCATATGAAACTCGGAGGGAAAATGGAGCGTATTCTGCAAAAAAAGTCACGATACCAAATTATACTTGAATTCTGTATGTCATTGTCCTACATCACATGCAAAGATTAGAAGAACACAAAAAAATCTTATCAGGCGTGATTTTTTTTAGTACACGGAGCGTAACCTACACACTCCGTGACGCTTCGCGACAGAGGCAAAACCTGACATCCGGTTAGCGAGATCTCCAGAAAATGTACCCTACAGAACCAAACTGGCAATGCAACGGCCTCTCAAGAGATGCAACGCCAAGATGAGGATGAGGGCGTAACGCGAATCAAACAGGTCGATTGTTAGAGCACTAGCCTTTGCCTCCATTTGTCACGCTTCCATGCTTTAAACAAAGTACTTTCCCTTCGACGGAGAACAAAAAAAAAAAAAAGGCTTCTAAAAAGTATCAATATATACGTAAAAGAAGAAACCGGTTTTGCTCCTAAAATTGAACATTAACATTTGTTCGCTCAGTGCCCTCTTACTAATAACTCTAGCGTAAAAAAATTTACAAAATAAACAGAAAAAAGTTTTTAAAAAAATTGTGTTAGAATGAATGCTATAAATAGGTGTGAAATATTATTTTAAAATTATAACATTTTTTTAAAATTTATATATAAAACTTCTTTGAACTATTTCAAAAATACTTGTTCGAGTGGATATAAAAATTAAGCAATATTTTCATAGACATTTCCCCTGTTTCACGCACACACACATATTGTAAAATATTTAGTTCTATCTAAATTTCTTTTCTCTATTTTGAATATTTTTAATTGACTATTTAAATTATACAAGTAGTTATAAATATTGCTTAAGCTGAAAATTCTCTCCCAAAAAATTATCGTCTGCTTTAATTAAATAACTCATGTAATTCTGATTTATCTGATTACTTAATTTATTTGTTGCTGTATAACCGTTTGTTGTTAAAGTTATATTGTTTAAGAAGGCAACTTTTGTAATTATTCTAAATATGTTTTTTATTCGGAGACACAAATTGTTTTATGCAAAATCGACTCTGACTGAACTTAATATGCACAATTAATTTATATATATTTTCGAGATATTGTCATTCATCTGGAGATCATTTGGATTATTTTAGATTAAAAGAATAAAAGACGTCAGTGGAATAAATTTGGTCACTATCATTTTCTCCTCCTTCAAATAATGATAAGTAGTGTTTTAAATATTATATTTTAATAGAAAAATAGTTTTAAAGACTTATAGAAATAACTACATTGTACTGATTAAATGTGGATATTTTCTCTATTTCTCTATTGTCCGTTGTGATCAATACAGTTAAACAATCATGGTCTTAAAATTTGTGGTCGGTAGCGTTCTGAATCCTGATTCTGTTAAAAAGTTGCAGTACGGAATAATGGGGCTAACGCATGTTAAATGAGAGAATCTCAAAGTTTTTTCATGGTATCGAAAGCTTCATCTTAGTTAAAAATTATAGGAATCACGTCCTCACTTTAATACTCCAATGCGATGCCAATTCAAAATTTTGAAGTTCAAATCTGCGAAAAAAATTATTGAATAAATGCTTCAGATAGCAAGTTAATCGATAGAAATATAATCTGATATGACAAGTGAAAAGGGGAAAAAGTCCTTTTTTACATACATTTTTTTTTAAATCTTCGAAACATACATTATTATTGGTATTTTCAAATCCAATAAAAATTTCCCAGAAGTTAATAGGTAATAAAATTGAACATAATCGTTACAAATAAATTTATAACTTCCTACATTACACCACATAAAAGTAGAATATGGACATCCTTTGAGAGAAAAAGACTTCCTTTTCTCGAACTTTCTTTAAATAAGAGTCACAAAATCAAAAAATTTTTTAAATCAACAT
This sequence comes from Trichonephila clavata, assembly GCA_019973975.1. Lineage (NCBI taxonomy): Eukaryota > Metazoa > Arthropoda > Arachnida > Araneae > Nephilidae > Trichonephila > Trichonephila clavata. Next base: position 68,780 of record BMAO01027817.1, on the reverse strand, counting down.
TAAAATTTTGAATTTTCTTTTAATATGAAGCACTAGTGGATACGAAATCATATGACTAACTGAAAAAACAATTAAACATGCTTTTTCAAGCTTTTACTAACAAAGAGCCTTTTCCAGTAAAATAAAAGAAAGAATATAATACTTAAGTTTTTTTTTAAGCGTTTTGATTAGGATGAAACTATTTGATATTTTGATTGAAGGATGAAATTATTTGAAGAAGTATAGTTTTGTAAAATGAGAATAAAATGATTTTTTAGTTTGTGTCGTAAATAGATCATTAATCTTGTTTTAAATTAAACTATAGGTGAATAACTGGGAAAAAACACTATAATAGCAACATCAGTCATTTAAAACTTTTTAAAACTTTTTTTCTGATTCTATGATTTTTTATTAATTTCAAAAATATGCAGTATAATATAACTGCATAAAAAATTATATCCTTTAAAATTTAATTTTGAAGTTTTAGCAATTATTTTCGAAAAAATTGAATAACACAAATTATTTAATAACATGCTTTTTCACTCATATAAAAAAATAGAACACATTTGTTTTTTAATCCTATTGGAACATTTTATATATAAAAGCCATAATTTTAAAAAAGGCCTTTGAACTATTATTTAAAAATCTGTCTAAATTTAAAAACTACAGAAAATTTTTTAATTAAAAACCAGGAATTCTATTTTTAATTGCAATATATTTGTATTTTGACTACAATCTGTTGCAAATTTCTTGCTTTTCCTTAAGTAATCTGAAAATTCTAAAAATATAGTCTTTCTCATACAACGTATGTCTCATTAAACGTATATTATCTAGGTCATCACAAAAAATTTTTTAGGTTAATGAGCAAATAATATTCCTTTGCTTCTATGTGCATTTAATAAAAACCAAGTTCACCCACTTGGGAAAAAAATGTGAAATGAAGTGAAACTTCATTAACTTGCTACAATGGTCACTAGATAAGATAAGCTTTTACTTCAAATCGTGGTTGACTGTTCCCTTCGAGTATTTAAATTAAGGTAATACGAAATGAAAAGAACTCTCTCAGAATGATAATACTTTCATGAAATGAATCACGCTTCGTTGCAAAATGTACAATTACGAATAATTTTTGTATCGAAATTATGAGGATCTTCCCATACATTTTGCATGATTGTATGATTCAAAAGTTTTTAATACAGTAAGGCGTGGGAGATTGAATTGCAATTACATTTGATACAATCTTTTGTCATAATTAGGAAAAGGTTTCGTAGTGTTCTTTCTCTGTTGGTATCTTATATACCAATTGCAAATAAAGTGCCCTAACATTGTAATGGGATTTTTTAAATAGGGAATGAAAACGTTAACAACCAATCCAACAAAGCATTAAAAAGTCTTTTATTTTGATAATATGTCATCAATTAATCGTCGTCAGACCGCAAAACTTTCAAATATTTTGAGCTTTCACAAGCATTTTTTAAATCTAACTGTGCTAAAGATATTCAACTTCAGTAATTTGCAACTGATCTAGGTGGAGATGTCTCTCTGTGTCTTCCAAGACATCAACTCAATCTTATGGGTATAATGTGGCTTTACATACCATTTTCCAAATGGTACATCGTAGACATTGGTAGCTTGTACAAAATACCGATTTCTCTGTGTCTTCCAAGACTCAACTCAATCTTATGGATATAATGTGGCTTTACATACCATTTCCAAATGGTACATCGTAGACATTGGTAGCTTGTACAAAATACCGATTTCTCTGTGTCTTCCAAGACATCAACTCAATCTTATGGGTATAATGTGGCTTTACATACCATTTTCCAAATGGTACATCGTAGACATTGGTAGCTTGTACAAAAATACCGATTCTCTCTGTGTCTTCCAAGACCTCAACTCAATCTTATGGATACAATGTGGCTTTACATACCATTTTCCAAATGGTACATCGTAGACATTGGTAGCTTGTACAAAAATACCGATTTTCTCTGTGTCTTCCAAGACCTCAACTCAATTTTATGGATATAATGTGGCTTTACATACCATTTTCCAAATGGTACATCGTAGACATTGGTAGCTTGTACAAAAATACCGATTTTCTCTGTGTCTTCCAAGACCTCAACTCAATTTTATGGATATAATGTGGCTTTACATACCATTTTCCAAATGGTACATCGTAGACATTGGTAGCTTGTACAAAAATACCGATTTCTCTGTGTCTTCCAAGACCTCAACTCAATCTTATGGGTATAATGTGGCTTTACATACCATTTTCCAAATGGTACATCGTAGACATTGGTAGCTTGTACAAAAATACCGATTCTCTCTGTGTCTTCCAAGACCTCAACTCAATCTTATGGATATAATGTGGCTTTACATACCATTTTCCAAATGGTACATCGTAGACATTGGTAGCTTGTACAAAAATACCGATTATAAACATCATATTACCGAAAGGAATATTATAAAAAGTTATTTTCTACAGCTTTATATTATTATTATTTTGCCATTTTATAGTTTTGAGATATTTCTTTAATATGTTTATTGAGTTTTAAAATATTTTTAATAATTTTACTTTAAATTATGTACTTTTTTTTAAAAAAAATATAAAATCTAAATCATTTGAAAAATTTTGAGAAATGGAAACATTTTTATCTCATACAAGGCAGATTACAATGGATAGTTTAATGTAGTGTAATGAACGTGCCACCCCATTCATTGGTGTTTGGGAGTTAGAATAAAGATCAGCCATAGTCAGAACAAAATTCTACTTTAATATTTTTTACTAAATATCTGCAACCCAGGGTAGGAAATGCACCTTTAATTAAGATTAGAAACCAAAACGTTGTAGAAGATTATTTAATAATTGCTAAGATTAAATTAACTTAAGTTTAGCACTCTTTGATTATTTACGGTCTGAATTACCGTAATTCCTTTCTCAGCAGTTCGACCTCTGATCGATATTATTCAATTATAGCTTATTGGCTCAATCGTCTATTAACAAATCTTTAAATATTTAGCAATTAATCGTCGAGCCGCTCTCGGCTACCTTTCCATTACTTTGTGCTAATCATTAACTTCTATCATCTAACTCTTAACCTCTCTCTCCCTCGAACAAAAAAGTTAACGCTTTAATATAAGTCTTCATTTACATAAACCACGTCTTCTTCCTCGGGAGAAAGTTTTTAATAACAACAATATTTAAAGAAATAGTTTTTCCCAAGAGGATTTAGTAGGAGGCTCTCAGATAGACCCGTTACAGTAGGATTATCATGATATATATATCATGTATTTTATATAAGTATAATAAGTATTTTATATAAGTAAATCAGTAAAAGCTTCGATTTCATAGAACTATACACAAATACTATCTCGTCCCAGCAAAAAACCTATTATTAAATGAATTAATTTCTTATTTTTTTGGCAAACATGGAACAGAAATTCTCAAAATGGGATACTTGAAATACTTCCTAAGATAAATGAGCAACTAAAAGAGGTGGGAATAAAAATACTTCAAGAAAAGCCTGAAGATCATCTGCATATTAATTTAACTAAGAAAACCAAAGAGTGAAGTAGTGCTGTTAAAATCACATCACAGTATTTCATGAAAACATGCAACATTTGTACTTATTTAAATGGAAATTGGTACAAAATGAAAAGCAACGTAATGCAAAATGAGATTGACACCAGGTTATTTAATCTGTTTTGTCGACTGTTAAATAAGACTCATTCGTAAATATTCCTTTGGAAGGAAGTTGGTCAAGCTAATGACATTTCCCCCTTCATATAATGAAAGTTTAGTCAGGCTAAATGTAATTGGACCATTAGATAAAATGTTAAACAAAAATTTTTCCACCAGATTCAGATACGTGTAGAAAATGGTCGATAAAAATCTCTTATACTATTATAATTACTTGTGGGGGCGGGGTACCCCTTGTCCGACCAACGGCGAACCAACCCTTATTGTACAAATTATACAACTGTTCAAAACCATTGATCAAACTGTAAAACTGTCATTTCCATGTATTATATGTAATTCTATTTCTTTTTTCTTTTTTTCCACAAAATTCACTCTCTCTCTCTCTTTCTTGGCACTCCTCTTCAGTTAAACTCATCACTGAAGCTGCATTGTAAAACACAGTCTACAGTCAATTATTTTGAGTTTAAAATTCGTTTTAAACTATGAAACAGCATCAAGGATTCTTTGGAAAAATTTCGGTGTGGAGAATTATTTGGACAATTGCAATTATTTGGATACAAACGTAACACAGTTATAAGAATCATATTTGAATATACTGTAATCAAACAAATAAAGTTTTTGTAAACTAAAAATAGATTTTTATAGTTTTTTTTAAATAACATATTGTTTTACTTTAAGTACTTATATTTTTATTTACGTGTCCCAAGCTAATAATTAAGATTGTCTTTTCAAAACAGAAGATCATTAAATACGTATAATTTAATGTTATTTTTATTTATATTGAATACACATTGTTTAAAAACCCTTTTTTATATTAATATTTTAGATGGGAGATATTTTAAAAACATTCTTTAGTTTCTATCCTTTATGGTAATGGAAGTAGAAAACATGATTACGATTAAACAAAGTATATTAATTAAACATGCTATGAAGCTCTACAAGTTTTTCCTTTTACTGTTGTGACTCATGCAGAGTATTCCATTAAACAGATTAACTGTTTACTCAAATTATTTCAAAACAGAATTACTCACAATAATTAAAGATATGTTTAAAACAAAATCTAGATTTTCTGTCTTAAGTCTTTAATTAAAAAAAATAATGGTAATATTTAAAAAGGACAATCTTTAACGTTGCAATAATTTTAATTGGATTTTACGTCGGTCGCGAGGCAACGCTTCAGTTATAATGATCTTTATCCTTCCGTTTATGTGAAACTCTCTGGAGCTTATCTTGAACGAAAAAGCACACTATATATATATACTCATCTTTTCTGTGACGTCATTTCATGAGAGCTGAATACACACACGTACTTCAAGTAATGGTTAAAATGATATTTATATATTTACCTGTAAAAAAAACTGTTATGTACTGAACTGATTTTGAGAATGTAGTTCTAAAAGAAATGGCTATACTTTTACTAAGACGTATTGATTCCCTGTTTTTATAATAAATAAACAATCGATTGCTGATATCTAAAAATTGTAATAGAACGTATAATTTCTACAATAGTATGTAATTTGAAAACGATTTTTTTAATGCTTTAACGAATGTATTCTTTCATTTTAGCGTATGCTATTAGTGTTAAACTTAAAAAATCGAATAAAATGTAAAGCCAAATTACAAACACAAACATCGGGGCGAGCTACTTACATATTCTTTTAAATTTTAAAACATGTTTCTTTTTCTTTTATGTAGTTTCTGAGACTACTTGTCTTTTCATTTATTCAAGAAGCATTTTTTTGCTTTAAAATGTCAAAATAAAATACATCTATGAGTTAATATTGTGAATCCAAGATTGAAAAAGCTGTTCCTAATATTAATATCTACAATTGATTTTAGTCACTTCTTCCAAAAAGATGCAAAATTAAAATTAAAAAATTTTTTTATAAGATTAAATTTGAAATTTTTTTCCCACTGAAAGTAGTTATAATTAAATCCTATATGAAAAATTTATTTATTTTAAATATTTAATGATTGCCTAAAAATACCTCACTTCAAATCTTTTGAAATGGATTGTTATATTAAATGGATTGATTTATTTATAATTAAATTTTATTCGAAAACTTTTATATTTTTGATTACATCTTGCCGACTTGTGGATAATGAATAAAATAATGATACACCGAGAAAAAATTTTGATATATGACATTTATAATTTCAAAACCCTCAGCACAAAGAACCAAACTAAATCACATAAATGGAACCAATATACTCAGCTTGACGTCTTCGAGTCACTAAATTGTTAAAAGGAACTTTCAAGTGTCAAGGACATTGTTACTACTTTATCCTTTTTTTCCATCAACACAAACAGGTTTTTGTGAATTTGATTTCATGGAAGAAGCATCCTTTCGAAGAGTAATAATGTGGATGGTAATAATAGGGTATAAAATGACCAAAAGTGCTTTGGATTCTTCTCGTCTTTCAGAAATTTTTCTTGCTTCAAAATACTACGTGTGTGCTAGAAAACTTCTATCAACTTTATGTTTTTATTTAGTGCAGTAAAACTTCAGTGATGTGGTTATATGCTGTAGCAGTTATAGTTTCTATTTTGTTTCTGCTTGATCCCATTTTTTTCTTCTTTTTCACTTTTATCACAGCAGATTTCTTTCATAATTGCATCAGAATTCATTTCAAGAAAAAGGAATTGTCTATTAACTTCGCATTACAAAGCAACACTAGGGTTATTGACGACCGATTTCATAATTTTAAATTAAGGCAAAGATGATACTTGATACCCCATTCCTTAAACATCCACACAATCTCCACTTTGAACCTCGACAGATTTAACGTGCATCAACTCTGCTACACGGAAAGTTTTTAGAAATATAGCCGACTCTCAAAAATTCGAAGTTGAAAGGACCAATGAAAAACTTTGAATTATCAAGAGGGTAGGAAAAAACCCCTGAATTTTTTTTCTAACACATTTAAATCTTAAACTATGTAATAAAACAACAAATTGTACATATGTATAAAATTCCAATAAAATATTTTTAAAAAGTGCATATTATACAGTATACATGTTATTCAGAAGTTAAAAGTCATATATTAAAATAATACATTTATGTAATAATTCTCTTTCACGTCTCACCAAATCTCTTCCATTCCTCATTGGAAATGAAACCGTTTCGCACCCGGTTCCCTCAGACACTGTCTTCAACACCATTGGTTCTTCAAGGCAGGGTCCAGTGACCCCCATGCCCCATTTTATGCAACATGCTATAAGTCACAGCGATGGGCTATAAATAGTTATGCCAGTCCAACTCAAAAATCACAACACTACGCATCACAATAACGGACCCTTCTTTCTGAACACATGAGTAGCAAGGCCGCGTGTTAAACGAAAGATATGGACGGCTGACAACAGGTGCGGCCAGAACTGTCCACTTGACGAAGGAAAGCAATAAAAGTGTTTTTTCGCCTGAGAAATCGGGAAACACAAAGAAGGAGAGCAGATAGATGGTCATCGAAAGGGCTACGTTACAGGGGAGGCACGCAGAGACAATACAACACAAAACATATTAGCTTCAACCTGTTTGCTACATGATAGAAAGTGTCAAGATAACTTTTAATTATTGCGTGTTGTAGTCTGATCAGGTACAGATTTTACTTAGAAATATAGAGTGTACCAAAACGTATTGTTTTAGTTCAAAATATCAAGAGTTTTTCTAGGGGCTGAACATATACTTCGAATTGGCGAGAGATTCGTATTATCGAAAGTTCGAAATATCGAGAGACGACTGTACTAGGATTCGAAACACAAGCCGACTGAAACAACACCAACCATCAATTCGCGACCGTGTCCACTCGGGAACAGCAAGCATTATATTATTTCAAATAAAAGTTTCCAAGTATAAAGAGGTGAAAAGATTCAGAGAAAAAATAGAAGTTTTGATTTTGTTCTAGAGAAATAATTCATTCACATGAATACATTTTCAGTTGATTTCATTAAAATCCAACTATAGCATTTTAGAGAAAGGTATAGCACTCGAAAGTCTGAATATTTTGTGAAAGTACTTAAAAAGAATAAAAATTATACTCATTGAAAACCTATAGCTCTCAAGAAGATTTTAGAAGCTAAATTTAAGGAAAAGTTCAAAATTATTATTTGATGAATAAATTGTGTTTGAATCAAAAACAAAAAGTTTGGACAGCAATATTTTAAAATTAAATACATATTTTTGTATTTCAGTATCTCTTACCATATACTCCTCACTTTATTCACGTTTATTGAAAATAACTGTTTCGAGACATTTTTGCCATTTTATTTCATAACTTTTCTTCATTCAATTGATAAACTAAATACAGACAATTTACTCAACTTACTTTGAAATTTTCAGTGCAAAAAATTAATATTCCTAAAAACTGACATTTTTTTTGGTATTGCCATATCATAATTAACTAAGATTATGTAATTGTTAAAGATTTTTTAATGCTGATTATAAAGCCAAAAATCAGCATTAAACTAACTTGGTTATTCAGCTTGCCTTTATGAAACCAAACTAACTGTAGTCATTGGGAAGGGATGGAACTCTTTTAAGTGTTTCAAAAATGTCAATTGATGACAGAAAGAGGTGAACTATATTCTTTTTTAAACGGAAATAACTAAATGTGCAACTAATTTTAAAATATTTTTTTAAAAGTTTGCAACTTCTTTAATTAAATATACAAACACGCGCAATTTTTATACAATTTATAGTTAACAAATTAATAAAATCATTCTTATTCATACCCAAGATAAAGATGAATTATGTTTTAGTATTCTAAGAGGAATCAACAATGGAGATTTTCGATAACAGCAAGAATATATTTCCATGCAAAGAAAGAAGAGGAGTTTAATTTAAAATATGAGCATCACAAAATGTTAAACATCCATAGAAGGTCCTGACATGGAACGTAGTATCTACAGTAAATGTGCTGGTTATTTTTTTTTTTAATTATGAAGTGCACAATGATGTAAAACCAATATCCGTAAATTCGAAATAAAGAACTACGCCTCACGTAAAATAGTAATATATGGATGGCAACTGTGTGGCTATGCAAAATGATATTTTTTGTTACTTTGCCAACAAAGTTAGTGAAACAATTTTCTCTAAAAAGTGTTATATTGGAAGTAATCCAAATATAAATCTGAGACTAAATACTTGGAATGATACCAAATATAAATTTTATGAAACAGTAGCTATAAGAAAACTCAACAATTTTGGTAGTTTGAACATTTTATTCGAGTGGGGCATCAAGACCGTGAAATAGCAGCATTAATTGAGATAAGTATATTAGCTCAACTCCTCAAAGAAATTTGACACTTAAATATTGACGGTGTGATATGTAAGCAAAAAAATCTGCTTTTATGACCCTTCTATCACTAATATCTAAATGAAATAATGTATGTGTTTCAGTCAATAAGTAATGAGTTAAATTATTTGTCCGGTACAGTACCTTAATTAAAAGTCAAGTAACTTTTTTCTTCGAAATATCTTGAAAATAAAATTATGCCGCAGAATATCTAGCGCCAGAATTTCAATCCTAAATAGTTTAACCTGAGCAGTTTCGTGAAATATTTACCTTGCAACACAACAGCAGGTTTAATGTCCCTTTTTTAAGAGAACAAATACCAAACAGTGAACTCCAGTTAATAATACAGTAAATTTTTATAATTCCAGTGCTTGACGAACTATGTTATTTTAATCCACGTGAGAAGCTGTACTTAAAAGCATTAACTACGCCTTAAATCTCTGAAGACATCTAATTAAAGATGCTGCGAGATATGGTTGGTTAATGAAGAAACAGAAAGGGAAAAAAGGTTTCTTCCCCTCAACATTTTCTCATCTTCATTTGACTGCAACGCATTTGAAAATATGCAATCAAAAGTATTGACATGTGAGGATAAAATAATCATCTTTACAAAAGGGATCAGCGGTTATTTATTGTGGTTAAACAGGGAAAGGACACAGGCAATCGTGTTTCGCCTACAAAGCGGCTTAGGGATGCGGAACGATTGAAAAGAATTCAACGTGATAACGATATGAGCAGGTGAGGATAGCGGATAGCTGAAATGGCTTCAGTTCCGTGAATTCTAATTCACAATACGAGTAAATAAGTAAATAAACCAAGCTGTTTTTTTTTAAATATTAATGTGTGTGAGAGAAAGTATTATATATGCTACTAGCTGGTATACCCGTTCTTCGCACGGGTGAATTGAAAAATTAAACAATACAGATTGAAGGATAAAGAAGTTTTTAATGAGTTAATTTTACGTGAACTGCAAATTAAACAAACAAAAAAGCTTTTTGCATGTCTCAGCTGAACAAAATCCCATATTTGTTAAATTTTAAGTCTGAAGGTCTAATAGCTGATAAAAAGGATTTTTTTTTATTTATAACGCCCCGTAATTCTCTTGTGGGTCGATTTTTGAAAAAAAAATACCTTCCTAAGCTAATCTGTGCTCAGCAAAAGTAACACATTGTTACAAATTTTGCGTAATGAACGCTTAAAATAATGTAAATAATTTATATCTGGATGTGTAATATGTTAATATTACTATCTGTTGCATTTATTTTATGTTAAAATTATAATATTAGCAAGCTACGCCGTTCCTTACATTATAATGGCGATTCAATGGAAACATAGCGAAATGTTGGTGATAGAGCCTAGTTGGCATCATTTTTGGCGATCACGTTGGCAACTTGGCGATTGATTGAATGGTGCAGAAGTTGCTTCGATGTAGCTCCACCTAGTAGGGAGCTGCAACAAAGAGGATAGTACAAAAACCTTCTCCTAAAAATACATATACATGCCAATTTTCATAGTGATAAGTTGAACAGTGTTGGAGTGAAGCATTTTCATATCTACAAACATCCATTTATATGTAGATATGTAGATTTGAGTAACTGACTGCTAAATAAGGCTGACAACTAAAAATTGAAATAACTGTTATCTTATTTATCCTGGCATGTATAATGCCTTTGAATTATATTACTTAAAGAACAAGTTAAAAAAAACACTGTGCCATTTTTTAAATTGATTCTATAGTTAAAAATAAAATGACTATACAACCACTAGTCAAATCAAAGTCCAATTAAGGATATTTTAAAACATTTCAAAGATTATCCAATTTTAGAATGACACATAAAGTTTAAACACAAGCAAGCATTATAATAACATTTACTATAGGGTATAAATGTGTATTCTTTAAACATGCTACAGTAAAAAATTTAGAATACATAAAAAGTTTCTTGTTTTATCCATATATATAATTATTACCTTTTATTGAATTTTACATCTTCAGTTAAATTTCTATTACCTAGAACCTAAAATTACCGTAGCGATTTGAATTCGACGCTCTATTTTAAACTGTAAAGTAACTTTTCTACAAAGAAACAAGAAATTAAATTCAATTGTCTAATGTGTGTTTGATCTTGAATAGTTCAGTTCTTTTAGATGTAGCAGAACACAAAACTCAATAAATTTACAATAAATATAAAAACTTAATAAAAATGCGCATGTTTATAGTACATATTGTGAAAAATACGTAGTATATGATGTACAGTACACATGTACTAAGCAAAAATAGAACTCAAAATTTTTTCTGAGAAAGCACAAGTAAAATTCCTTAAATAAGATTAATATTAATTTTTACGGTCTCAAAAGGATATCGAGAAGAAAATGTAATGGATTTTATGAAAACATATTAACATCTTGACAAAACTGATACGCAGTAAACAGCGGGAAAATCTGTTTTAAAAAAAAACTCTTGTTCGAATAAAAGAGAAAAAATGTTTCGCATTTCCTCTTGATTTGACATAAGAATTCAACTCTCAAAACATAACTTTCAGTCTAAGATCCAATGAACGCGTGATCAGAAAGATAACCAAAATTTTTTTGTTTGATTGAGAGATAATTTATTGATATAAATAGTTGATATATATCCCTTATTTAAATTCGGACGTATACCTCTTTTGTACGTACCAATCGTTTAAATTTACAAGTGAGAAAAATTATCACATATTTCTGAACATGCATGTAAAGAAACATACTAATAAAGAAATTTGTGAGCTTAATTTGTTTGGAAAAAGAATTACATACTAACAAAGAAATTTGTGAGCTTAATTTGTTTGGAAAGGAATTGCATACTAATAAAGAAATTTGTGAGTGTTTTTGGAAAGGGAATTTCCTACTTACAAAAATCCTTGGTATGCATACTTATATATATAACATCTAATAATATAACGAATGACATAAATATCCATTTTTTAAATTAAAGAGTTTATATATTGTTTATTAAGTTCTTTATAAGTTTTCTTAAGTATTATTGTTTATTAAGTTCTTTATAAGTTTTCTTAAGTATTATTGTTTATTACGTTTTTTTAGCTGATTTGTATTTATGTTGAATTAACAATAACGAAAAAAGCGTTATACTGAAATAAACAAGAAGCAGACATTTTAAGAATATCTACATTTCTTTTTTCAGTTCCTACTATTAGTTCCCTCTCTCTCTATATATATATATTTATCTAGTTCAAATTTTCAATCGTTAATAAAATACTTTCTATTCACCCATTCAAAGTAGGAATTGACTTAATTTTTTTTCTATTACTTGTTTTAAAAAAGCATTTTATTTCAAATTATGTGAAGAAATAAATTTAGCTCACTAAATTAAAATGCTTCTCCAAAACGTTTGTTAAAACTTTCGTATAAAAAAAAGGTTATTTACAAAAGACTCAGATTAAACAACAAAACCTTTGACCCATTTATCAAGTATACAAGACGATATACTAAGAACCGTGTATCCATTTCTGCAAGACACTCCTTCAATAGGAAGAATAAATGGGATTTAGAAATGACTATATTGTTTACTCAAATACTATTGTTAAAATAATCATCTTTTGTTACTGAAGACTATATCTTGCTTACAAAGGCTGGAAACTTCCGGATTCTTTCAAATAAATCCTTTTTGATTAAGCAATTTGATCGTAAAAAGCTGTAATTAACATAATTATTGAGATATATTCTGAAACTACATTTAGTAGAATTTAAAGCCTCAGAGTAGCATCCACATACTTGAATAATTCTAAGTGTGAAAATAAATTCGCACAAGGAGAAACACTATAAGTTATCAGATTGTGAATGAAAGTTAAAAACATAGTTTTTAAGTGTTGAATAATTGTTGAATTAATTTTTAAACTAGTTCTGGTTAAGGTATCCGACTACTTGCGACAATTTAAAAAAAATAATGAAGAGATGTGAGGATTTTTTTTTGTTTTTTTTTTGCAGTTTTTAGATTTGTTTAGTACATTTTTAAAAAAAATATGATAAAATTAAGAAGAGAAAAAGAAATTATTATTACTAAAATGGGAAAAAACTGGTAACAATTTACAAAAAATAACATAAACGCTGTCCATTTCTGTACCAAAAGTATATGAACATATTTTCAATTTTGATATGTTGCCAAGTTATTCATTTTTAAAATGACTTTCAGAATAAGAAATATTTTAATTTTTAAAAAAAATAGAGCACTTTATCTTTGTTATTATATGAAATTGCTTAAAAAACAGATTATTTTCATATGAGGGACTGTAAATTTTCTAATAAAACACTGATTGATAAATTTGATGGTTAAAACACTTCAATTATTACACAGAACATACACAAAAAATTTCAGTTAATTATTTTCAAAACTTCGAGCAATCGCTGTCCCCGTTTGAGCATTTAAAAAAACACACACACATTTCGAGTAAAACGCGTTTTAGAGTATGACATCTTGCTTAAAGTATGACATCTGCTTTAAGTAATGACATCTGCTTTTCTTAAAACATTTGTAGTTTTTGTTCTAGTGAACCGAAAATAATAAATTTGGTATTTTTACAAAGCCGATAAGGTGGCCTTTAAAATAAAATCATAAGAAAATTTTTGTCAATTTTGGTCAAAATTCACAATTTTAGGGTAGTCGGATACCTTAAATTAAAAATGACTCATAAAATAATAAAATATGAGGAATATTCATAATTTTTCTATTAAATTTAATGATTTACTAAATATTAATAGCACTGAAATTTATTGTTGCATAATTACTTCTTAATTGTTACAAAATACTTTTTAATTGAAATATGATTCTATAAAATCTTTTTAATGACAGTAAATAATCTATGTTATTTTTATAGATATGTGTGAGAAATGTCAAGCAATATGCTAATGATTAAATTTATTTGTTATATAATTATTTTTTATTATTAACCCAAATTTTACAAATAGTGAATTATAAAATTTAAACTTCTAGTGAATTTTCATTCACATAATTTTCAAACATACGTTAAATGCCCGACTTTTTATACACACACAAGCATAAGCTATAGATTACTATTATCAATGACTAAAAGAATTTTAAAGAATCAGATTTGTTAACTCAAGAACAAAATTTAAATTAAGTATTAGAAATTATGAAAATATAAGTCGTTGCAGAAAAATCTACAAAGCGTTTTATGAGTCCTCGAGTCCTAATGTTAACATGTTTGCAATTTATGTTTCAATATATATGAGTTATCCTTTTTATGTTTTCTGTTATGTTATTAACAACTTATAATTTATTCTAAAGCATAGAAATAAAGAACTTATTTCACCAATGATAAATAATGTAACGTTTATAACTAAGTGCAAAATCATATTGTATTTTTATGCATTGTATAAAGTATATGGTTTTTCATTTTTAATGAATTTTTATTTTTTACCTTTCTAAAATATGTTTTTCATACACAAAACCTTTAAAAAAATGTTTTAAAAATTTTGTTTATAAAAACTTTCAACGAGTCAGAAAAATGTTGCAATCTTATATCAGTAACATTATCAGTAAGTAATAGTGCTTATCACTGTTGAAAACCTACCAAAAAGAAAAGCGTTAGACAAGTTTTCACTGATTTAAATCCATGACTGGTCAAAAAATCAATTGTAACTGGTCAAATTATAAACAATCACATTTCGCGGAGCTGTCTTTGTAATCAAAAGAAGAATTTGTAACGCTGTAAAAAAGGGGGACAAAAGTTCCTCCCAGTTTCTTATCTATAAAAAAATTAAAACGCAACCTTGTTTTAAAATATCGAAACTACTGTGGATATTAAATGTTGAATATTAAAATATTTATAGCAATGAGATAAACTCATAAGCATCCTGACATATACAAAATACTCATATCTCTCCACAAGTAAATATAATGAATTATGTCCGTAATGTTTTTTTTACAGATAATTTTTACAGCTGAGAATTTTTGCACATTGAACAGTGAAGAATAAGGATCACCGACCTCTCCCTCAAAAATCAATAATTACATACTGCACGCTTTGGGCTTACAGAATTACAAAATTATTCATCCAATAATTTTTAACTACCGGTTTAATCATTTTCAATGTAATTATTCATTTTAAAATAATTCGACTTTCTAAGATTACATTGGGGGAAAAAATGTTTCATTTGTAATGTATTAAAAAAACATTTTCTCTCAAATATAACCAGTATTTATATTATCACGACTAAAATTCAAAATTTTCATTTTACATATATTTTTAATTTTTAAGTTTGAATTATATTGTTCGAAACATAGTGTGAAGACGAATAAGTTCTTTCATAGACGAATAGGTTTCGAATTTTTTTCGTGTTAAAAAATTGTTGAAGAAAGAATGAAATTCCACCCCTAAGAAGAACAACAAGAAGAAGAAAAGATGGACTTATATAAGATAAAGTGGATTTTTTGAAATTAATAAGAAATTTATAATTTTCCAAACAAGTTTTTTTCATCTTAAAAAAAAAATAGTAGTTTATTGGAAGATAAAAATGATAGCACTAATTATTTTCGTAATTTATAATACTATAATAATGTAATATTTAAGTCAGTATTTAAATAAATTTAAAAAATAAACAATAGTTGTTTATAAAAATATAAATGTAATAGTTTTAATTGACAACATTTTTAATTCAAATAATATTAAAACTAATCAGTGACCTTTCTCACGCAACACATTTTCTGTAAACAAGGCTAATACACAGTTACCATTACGGCTTTTTACATATTTAAAATTTAACTTACCCATGGTCAATTTCTTTGATTTACACTTTTCAATCTGTCAGTAACCAAACGAAATTTTTATGCCATTCTAGGTTGTAAAATCGATTATTCACAAGTGGTTTGGTAGTCCCAAGCACGACGTAAAAATCGCCTTGCCACACCTCTCTTGTAAGCTTCTGCACACCTTGATCATCTGGATACACGCTACCTGACCTAGGTAGCAAGTGTTACGGTCTGTGGTTGTCATTGTTTTTGTAATAATCTAACGCCATCTATGTTTTGTTAGAATAACTAAATAATATGTTTCTGGGCGAAGAAGGAATTTTGACGTAGTGACTGCATTTGGCGACGTCATGGATCGTAGCAACAAGCGCACCGAGTACACAGCGAAGAAATAGTAAAATCGCGGTTTGGAATATATTTATTGAAGGCATACAATTTATATCCGGGGGAAAGGGGGGGGGGGGTCGTACATTTTATTTTGTTTCAGAATGACTCAAATTTGAGATTAAAATTTTTTTTTATGTTCAAGAATGTTCCAAGAATATTAATTTGGATAAACACGTTTTTAATAATAAATTGTAATATACGTTGATTATCATTGTATGTCATTGCATAACATTTGATAACTATTTCATTTTGTCTCATTGTTCCTAATATGTTAATTGAATGTAAATTAAAGTTAAATTCATTACTTTAATTATATTAAATCATCACACACATGGGCTCTCTCTCTCACTCACACTCAAACACACATATATAAATAAGTTTCTGGCAGTTATTACGGGTGATCGACACAAAAACAATATAAATTATGATTTCTTCGTTGTTGAGAAAAAACAGTGTATATCTTCCAGAAAAAGGCATTGGTAAGAGTAATGAAAAGATATTTAATTTTAAGTAACTTCGCATTTTGTTCAACAAAATGTTTGTTTTTCTATTGTAATGACGAATATTTTCAAATAAACCAAAACAGTTACCTTATTAAAACGTTTTTTGAAAAAGACAATATTATCATAAGGTGATACAAAGATTTTCTGGTCAATATTCTTATTTGAATTTTTAATACCCAATTTTTACTAACTGTTATAGTTAGAAACCAGCGAAAAATGTCGATATAGGCTTCTAAGTTAAATGAAAACACAATACGACATACTTATATTAATTTGTATTAAAACAATTGATTTAAATAAATATCTATTTTTTTAAAGCAGTACAGCAATATTTTACTTCAAAAATAAATTTGTTTTATTAACAGAAACAAAAATACACCACAAATGTCCTCGCTTTTTCTTTTTCAAAATAGATATTCTTATTTTTAGCAAAACTTTGACTCAAAAGATTGAAAGCGGCCGCTATAGTCTAATAATCATGGCCAGGAACTCGTGCCTGACGTTGTCGGATCGCGGGTTCGAGTCTCAATGCCTTTGAGAACCTCCGTGTAGAGGGGCTGATGCACGTTAAGTTTGTCATAGCTGAAAGTCGTCCCGTTGGTGTGGTGTGCAAGTTAGGATAGTGATTTTATTGGCTCAGGTGTCATCCTCTGCAACTGACCGGGGTTCAGAATAGGGTTTGCAATCCCGTGTCATATTTTCAATCCCGGGATTTCGGGATTACATTATCCAAATCCCAGGATTAGGATTGGACTATTTATTAAAACTACTTACATATTAGCATAGTTGAAATTGCATAATAAAACTGAAAATGTATTTAAAAATTGATTTAATATTATTTTAATGAAACAAATAAAAAAATTAATTCATCATAAAAACAAATAAAAATAGTACATAATGAAATTTTTTAAAAAATTAATTTCTTCATTTCTTGTGTTTCTGTAAATAAGCTTATAGAACACAGCTACTCCAGCGTTTCATCTTTGAAACGGCTTCTTATTTTTGTTACAAATTGTCCTGTCGAAGAAAATGCACGTTCGGATTCTTTACTAGTAGGTATTTTAGAAATCAATTAGGAGTATGTTCTTTTCAGGTAATCATCACGTCACCCACCATTTTCAAAAAAGAGACATTTCTGTTTGAATTTTTGATGACAGTGTCTCAAATCTATAATAGACTGCATTGGTGCATATACCTCTTTGATAACTTTATTTAGTTCTGCTACACTTAATGGATTTTGTACTCATAAATTAATCCAGTTATTGAATCATAATGTGAATCAATTTCAAATGTTACCTCAATTGAAAATGAAGATCCAGTTGCATGAGCTGTTAGTAATGCAATGGGATTTGAAGTGTTTCAAGTCTTCCAAGCAGATCTCCTACAATTAACGGCATTTAATTGAAGAAGGAGCTGGGACAAAATCTATTCTTCAGATGTTGCTTATATTATTGTGTAAGCATTGCAGTGAGCCACTGAGATCTGTGCGACGTTCTCCCATACGAGAAATGTGAGAGCAGTGCATATATATTTTTTACCTATAGCACTTATAATTGCACAAAAAAATTCTGCGTACATATTTCATAAACAAAATATAAAGTTTTGAAAAATTAAATTCTTAGAAAATTTTTATGAGAAAAAATGTTTTAAATATAATTTAGACAAAAATTAAATCCCGGAATTAGTTATTTTAATCAAGGAATTTTGGGAAAGGAAAAAACACCGGGATCCGAGGGTTTCGGAATTCCGGGATCCTGGGGCTGAAATCGTCCAAAAAATTCTAATTGCCTCTGTCCAAGTTATCTGACATCGGACATCCTGCGGGTGGAAGAAATGTCCGTTTTCTAACCCCACTCGCGATGGGGAGAAAGTTACAGAAGAAATATCAAATTTCACGGTTTAACATACACACCCGCCTCGAAACCTTCAAGGTTCAACATGTAAGAAAACTGACATTAAACGTATACAATACAAAAAAAGTAAATAAGATACATTAAATGTAATACCAGATTCACAATACTTTGAAAAAAATTTTCAAAATATAATTCAGACAAAAATTAAATCCCGGGATCCGAAAACACCACCGGGATCCCGGGGCTGCAAACCCTAGTTCAGAATTACCGGATCCGTCATTAATAGCCCTGGTGTTTCTTTAGAGTGTGACACGTTAAAAAACATTCTCATTCAAAATATTGTAAAGTTTTGCTTTATAAATTAATTTATGAAGTAAACATTTATTTTAATTACGGTTTTAGAAAATCATAGTTTTAATGTGCGCCAACATTTATAAGCAGATTTGTAATTTTTTTCTGAAAGTTATTATATCATTATATAGATTTTTTTTGTTTGTATGTTATTTATATTTATAATAATGTACCGTAATAAAATTCAACAATAAAAGAGTTTATAGATACAAACCTTAGTGTTTTTTTTTTCTTTTACAGAAAATAATAATTTACTTTAAATAAAATACATTACTTTAAATAAAATGTTTTGAAAATTTTTTGACCTACTTCAAATTGAAAAAAAATCATATACAATAAATGTTTTTCTGTTTACATTTGTTATTGAACCATATAGAATGATTAAAATCAGTACAGTATTACGCACAAAAAGTAATCAATAGCGCCATTTTTTTAAGAAAGGAGGGGGGGGGATCTATCCTTGCTTTTGCTTGATCTAAAAAAAGATAAAAATTGGAAATGAAAAATTGAATTCACTGTGTCACAAGAAAAAGTAAGCATTTTATTACTGGAGGATATTCCCCGATTTAAATTTTGTATCATTTAAATGTTTCCTAGCAAATTAAAGGATTTAAAAAATGCTCTGAGGATGCTTATAATAATATTTAAATAATTATTAATAATGATTAGGGGAATACTTTTAATTTCATTATCAATAGCAGCTGTTCTTAAACTTTCGATCGCCCCCCCCCTTTATGTATCAGTCCGATATCGCGGACCCCCAAGATTTCGAACACTTCTCCCTGACTCAGTATCGCTGAGTAATTTAAAGATTCGTCAAAAATTCTAACACATGGCTGAGAAATTTAAAGATTCGTCTATAATCCTAAGGCTTTCTCTGCTACTTATACAGACTTTTTTTTAACACTTCTTTTTTCCTTTGAGAAAACAACAAACATCTAATTAGAAAATATTACGTTATAGTAATGGCTATGTAGTTGCCAACAATAAAAAAAAACTGAATTAATATTCTTGCTTGAAATATGTTCTAGTAGAGTTTTTTCATTGTGAAGAGACTTTTTTAAATTTTTTCACGAGACCTTTCAGAGTCTGTAAAAAAGGGAAACCTTAACATTAAATGAGAGATCTTCGCGGAGCCCCTAGAAAGGTTCTGGGGACCTCCAGGGGTCCACGGACCGCAGTTTAGGAACTGCTGATCTATAGGCAATATCTTAAGTTTTTATTTGAACAGAAAATGTATTCTCAAGGTCACCTCGATTTACGATTCATTTCCATTCCAGCTAACAAATCGTATAAATGAGATTACATCACCCATGCTATTTTCTGTGATACGCGGTCAGTAGTACTGGCCGAGGACTTCAATACCCCATAGTGAGATGATTTTCCAAATTATAACTACTCACAGACTTTTTCGCTCTCCAGCATTAAATTGTTGGGTGATCTCTTGCAATGTAACCTATCTATCCGTTCTCTCAATACGAGCAATGACCTTTTCATCAATACTATATTCTCCACACCATTTAACCTTTATGGGGATAATCTTTCCAAAATACACTCAAGAGCCAAAACATTATGACCACTCCTACATTTTGCAATGAACTTTCGTGGATGACGTAGAAGGTGTCATCAGGTGGAAGTGGTATTTAACTGCTGCTGGAGAGTCTGAGAAGTATCATTCTTTCACTTATGTGTGTGATGGGAAAGGCTGCGGATCTAAGCGACTTTGATAGAGGGCAGATTGTAATGTCTCGAAGGCTCGGAACAAGTATTTCCGAAACCGCACGACTCGTGGGTTGTTCGCGATCTACAGTTGTTAGTACTTATGCAAAGTGGATGAATGATGGTGAAACCAGCAGTAGATGATATGGTGGTGGACGTCCACACGCTATCAAAGAAAAAGGTCGTCGGAGACTGTCCCGCATGGTGAAGCAATACCGGAGGCAGACAGTGGCTTAGCTGACAGCCCAATTCAATTCAGGGCCAAGTAGAATAGTATCTGAGCACACTGTTCAGCGGACACTGTTGGATATGGGGCTACGCAGCAAACGTCCCACTCGTGGGCCTTTGCTGACCAAGCGTCATCGCCAGCTGTGCCTGCGTGGGGCCCGGGAACTTCGCGACTGGCCCATGGATCAGTGGGAGAGAGTTGCCTCGTCAGATTAATCATGGTTTGTCATTCATCACGCCGATGGCTGTATCAGGATATGCCATCTTCCAGGTGAACAGTTGCTCCCTCAATGTACAGTAGGTCATACACAAGCTGGTGGTGGCGGTATTATGCTTTGGGGAACGTTCTCTTGGGCGTCACTGGGACCCGTGGTTGTAGTAGAGCAGACCATGAATGCTACAGGGTATCTGAACATCATTGCGGACCAGTTTCACCCTTATATGGCCTCTGTTTTTCCAGCTGGAAATGGAATGTTCCAACAGGACAACGCCCCGTGTCACAAGGCTAAAATTGTGTTGGAGTGGTTCCAGGAACATGAAACTGAATTCCAGTTAGAGTCAGGCCACCTAACTCACCGGGTCTCAATCCGATAGAACACATTTGGGATGTCATGGGACGGCAGCTCAGAGTTCAAAGACCACTAATTCGCAATATCTTGGATTTGCGTGACCGTTGTTTAAAAATCTGGTACAATCTGTCTCCGGCCATCTACCAAGGACTTTTGGTATCCCTGCCAAGGCGGGTTGAAGCTGTGTTGCGCGCCAAAGGTGGGCCAACTCGTTATTGACAGGTGGTCATAATGTTTTGGCTCTTGAGTGTAGAAGTATTGTGCTGCACCCGAGACACAGTGGCTGGTGAAAACCCCAGTATCGGCACCGTTTCGAAATGAAAAAACATTCTCGTTGCGTCGAACCTCGATTATTGCTTACGAGTGATCAGGTATGTTTAGATCTTTCGATTTATCCAGTGGCGTAACGTATGCCCTCCCGATGCGAGATTGTACGTTACGCTTAGGGAGGCAGGATTCTAGGAGGCCCAAGACTTCATGTTATGGTTTTGCAATTCTTTGTAAGATCCGGCTTCGGGCTCAAATCCTGACTTTGCAGGGGGCCCCTAATATTCTCCATTAAGCCACTGGATTTATCATTTTTAACTATTACTTGCGTTACTCCTTACGATGCCGAACAAAAAGCAGAATAAAACAAGCTACGTTAAATTAGTAGGAAGGTACCAAAGAAAGCTTAAGAAATACTAAAGAATTCCATTTACAAAAGAATGCAAAAAGAAATGACATCCATGCAATATGATCATTTCTTTTATGATAAATATTACTAAAAACTTTATTATCAACTATCTGTAAATCTATGTCTTTAATTTCAACTTCGTTTCAGTTGGTTTTTAATAAATTAAGCTAATCGAAGTGAAATGCAATTAGTTTAAACTTCACTGTTTTTATCCAAAATAATCAAATCATCTACATAATGGTAAATATATAAAGTAGGTTCATTATCAACTATGATTTATGTAGTATATACACAAACTTGAAAAATTTAGACAAATGCATTTTTCAACATGCAACCATTAAATTGAAAAAAAGGACTTATTGTGATCAGTAAAGTAGAAAGGTGATGCGTATATAAATATCAGCAATATGAAGTCAGAGAGGACGACATACGTGGAAGGCGCGCTCTCAGTGACAAACAACTTAAAAAGAAGAAAGGATGTATTTCCAAACATTCCCTGCAAGTGAAAGTGAAATCGTACGTTTATATGGCTACAAGAAACTACTAGGATGCCTTTACACGTGGTAGAAAAAACATGAAACTTGCAGAGGGGCGTAGTTTGACGAATGCTGCACAAGAGTGTAATTTCAAGAGCTTGGAAAGCCTTCTAAATTGTAGATGCATCTGTAAGAAAGGTTGCCGGTGTCTACCGAGGAAAATAATGACATATGATGACTAGTTAATCGTTCTGCAGCTGAAAAGACTGCAGCTATCATTGCTCAGCAGCTATGTATGGCAACCGGATGACAGATATCGTAATTTACCGTTGCCAATCGTCAATACAAAAGTGGCTTATTTGCCCATCGTTTTGAACGCTGCATACCATTGACAGCAGCTCCTTGAACTGGTGAGAGTCATTTCAGTCTGAAAAACGATTCTTAGCGTCAGTTGATATGGAGAGAGATAGGGATATGTTTTCCTTCCATAAGCATCGGGTAAAGAGATCGTTGGAATGGTCCAGGAAGGTTTGTGTTGAATAGACGATAGGGGAGCTCTATATTTTCAACGACGGCTCACTTACTGGATATCGTTACTGCGATGCAACTATTCTCTCACACGTGCATCTGTTCAGAGACGCCATTAGTGGGAACTTCATTTTCGTGGATCACAGTTCACCCCTACACAAGACCTCTGCTATCGAAAGGCTTCTATAACGAGAAGATACTTGCAGAATGAATTAGCTAGTGTACTTTCCTGATTTAAATCGCATTGAACATGTATGGGATGCCTATCAACATGATCGCATCCTCCGGAGAACATAAGATAGTTGGAACATATGCTGTTGAAAAGCGTCGTATAGAGGGTGCTGCTCTGTAACGCGAAACTTTTGTTTTTGTTATGTGTAAGATCTCAGTGGTAGGTGAGCTACCGTTTGGTACATTTGTAATCTGTAATTGAAGGGTCGGTTGCCCTAATAATACAACCTAAGTTTTAATCTTATATCTTCAATGATCGTGTCGTGTCCGTGACGTCTCGCAATAAAACCTTATGAAAGACAAAACCATCGTTTTCATTCTACCACTGAATTCACCAGATGTAATACTGGTGCATCGGCCGCCAAGGTTCTACAACGTCCAAACACACTGTGCCCAGGGTTGAGGTAAGAGTTTAAAATATTTGATTTTAAATTTGAAGTTTTGATAATAATAACTGCAGTCTTGGGTACATTTATATTGACACGAATAATGGAGGAACAATTAGATAGATTAAAACGTAAGCGAATTGCTCTGAGAGCAATAACTACTAAGCTAATTGAGAAAGTTGAAGATAATTTAGAAACGAATGATGACAGAGATAAATTTTGTGAATTGAATGAATTATTATTAGAAAAGAAAAGTAATTTAAGAGAAATTTATTGCTCAATTCATTCATTAATAGAATTAGAGTCTTTAGAAACGGATGTAACGAGCTCAGACGAATATCAGGAAAAATGTTCTCGAGCTGTGAAAAGAATAGCACGAGTGTTAGGAAAAGGAGAAAGAACAGAATCTTTTAATAAAATTCCTGATGAAAGCAGGATTAACCTGCAAAGTGCTCACAGTTCAGTAAAACTTCCCAAACTAGTATTAGAAAAATATTCAGGTGACCCAACAAAATTTACAGAATTTTGGAATAGTTATGAAAGTGCGATAGATAAAAATGAAAGTTTAAGTAAAATAGAAAAAAAATTGCGTATTTAAAAACATTACTTATAGGTCAGGCACATAATGTCGTAGCTTCACTAGAATTAAATGAAAGGAATTATGATGAGAGCGTAAAAGCTTTAAAAGAAAGATTTGGAAAAAAAGACATTATAATTAGTCAATTCATGAATAAATTGTTAAAACTAGAATCGGTAAAGAATTCAAATAATGTTAAAGCTTTTTAAGAAATTTATACGATGAAATAGAAATTGCTGTTCGAAACCTGGATGCTCAAGGAATTACAAAAGGGTCATTTGGTCAATTATTAATACCAATTTTATTAAAATCTAGTCCAGAAGAATTTGTTCTGGAATTTAATAGAAGGAAAAATTCAAAAGAAGACATAAACGTGTCAGATTTATTGAATTTCATTAAAACCGAAATAGAATGTCGTGAAGCGGCTAGTTCTTTGACGCAAGAGAAAACAAATACATGGTCTCCACATTTCGAACAGGCAAAATTTAAAAATAGAAAAATGTCTAGAAATGTACCCATGGCTGCGAGTTTCAATACTGTTGACAATTGTAATGTGCATCTTTTGTAATCAATTTCATCGGTCATTTTCTTGTTATAAAAGTGTAAAAGAAAAATTATATAAATTACGTAACGAAAATCGTTGTTATATTTGTTTCCGGAAGTATCATATTAGTAAAAATTGTAAAAATAAAAGTAATTATCTAAAATGCGGACTTAAATCGCATCAATATGTACTAATAAATTGAACCAAAACAACAAGCGAACAGCTTCAAATAAAATTGTCAATCAAAATATTGAAAACTCGCAAAGTAGTCTCGTAAAAGAACCAATTAACTCTCCAGAAGAGCATTCTCTTTCTATCATTCAAAATAATTCTTGTAGGAAAGATGCTTTATTACAAACATGTTCCGTACTTGTTTTTCATGAGGATAAAATTGAGTTACCTAATTTAATTCTAGACTGTGGTGCTACGCGAAGTTTTTTCTATACATGTTATTTAGTGGAAAAATTAAACTTAAAAATTGCAGGAGAAGAAAGACTTTGTTTTTTCCTTCGGAATGACTCATGCCATACCCAAAACATACCCCGTTGTCGAGTTGTTTATTTCGGATAGGAAGCAAGCAAATAAAATAAAAGTTAGCTGCCTCGTTACTGAAGTTATAATGGGAGCACAGTCCACTGCCCCTTCGCGGCTGACACTAAAGGCAATGAAAGATTTAGGGTTACACATTGCAGGGATGTCCGAGACCAGAGTGGGAATTCTCATTGGGGTGGATTACTATTGGCAAATAGTAAGAGGTGAAAAGGTCAGAATAGGGAAAGAAATTTATGCGATTTCAACTCGTTTTGGTTGGGTACCGGCAGGGTTACAAGTTCCCCCCTACACATGGGAGGGAGAATTCGAAACTCAAAACAGTGCAATTATAAATTTTTCTTCTTGCGTGACGGATTCTTTAAGATCTTTGTGGAGTTTAGATTTGATGGGAATTACTGACAACCAAACTGTTTCTAAGGAGGAAAGGAAGATAATTCAGGGTTTCGAAAAGGGAATACGATTTGAAAATAATAGATATTCTGTTGGCTTACTGTGGAAATCGGAAATGGGTCAGTTAGAAAATAATTTCGCAGTAGCATTAAGGCAATTTGAAAATCTAAAGAATAGATTAAATAGAAATCCCAATATTTTTGAGCAGTATAAAAAGAGTAATAGAAGAGCAAATTAAAGAGGATATAGTTGAGGAATGGTTCAGATGAAGGATATGGTTTGTCGTATTTTATGCCACATAGAGAAATACTTAAACAAAATGAAATTACGAGTTGTAGAGTTGTTTATGATGCGAGCTCTTTACCCCGATCTAAAAGCGTAAAATCCCCTAGTGATTTTCTAGATATTGGGCCTAATTTGTCCCCTCTTGTATTGACGTAATTTTAAAATTTCGCAAATATGAAATTGCTTTTAACGGAGATATTGCCAAAGCATTTTTAATGATAAGTATCGCAGAAAAGGATAGGGATTATTTAAAATTTCTTTGGTATGGTAAAAGTGAAGATGAACATAAAATTTTAAGATTTAAACGTCTTCCATTCGGACTCTGCTGCTGTCCGGCAATTTTAGCAATAACGATAAAATATCATATTAAAAAATATGTAAATACAAATCCGGAAAGTTATAAAATGCTAAATTTATCTTTATATGTAGATGATTTGTATTATGGCGCAGACACAATAGAAGATGCATATAGATTGTCAACAGACGCACAATTAAAACCTTTTTAAATGCTGGGATGGATCTACGGAAGTTAAGATCCGATTACTCGGAACTTCATTCTTTATGGATTGAAAAGGGTTTTAATGTGGGATTGACTAGAGTCAAAATTTTTGGGCATGGTTTGGACCCCAGAAATGGACGAGATAAAATTAAATTGTGAATTTTTAGAGAATTTATTTGATTGTATTCCTAAAAAGGCTACTAAGAGAACTATTCTTCAGACTGTAGCGAGAGTTTACGATGCAATGGGATTGTCTCAGCATTTTATGATAATGATGAAAATCCTGTTACAAAAAATATGGACTGCAGGACTTGATTGGGAGGAAACCCTACCAGAGGAGATGAGGAAGGAATGGGTGCGTTGGCGATCTGAATTAAAATTACTGCGGAACTTTTCTATTTCAAGGAAATATTTTGTTAATAACGAAAAATATGATGTCAGCCTTCACATATTTGCTGACGTTTGTCCTAAAGCGTATGGTGCGGTTGGGTATTTTCGATACCTAGATGATAAACGACTTATTCGCACTAGTTTTATCATTTCAAAGGGTCGCGTAGCTCCATTGAAATCAATGACTTTGCCTCGTTTAGAACTGATGGCAGGCTTAGTAGCTGCTAAATTGGCTAATTATTTGACTAGTTTATTTCCCGATCTGAGCCAACGACTACTCCTTTGGACTGATAGTCAAATAGTTCTCCATTGAATAAGGGGATGTGCCAGGAACTGGAAGCCCTTTGTATGCAATAGGGTTTCGGAGATTCAACCTCTCACTGATCCTAAACAGTGGTCTCATTGTAGTGGACAGGAAAATACAGCGGACTTATTATCTTGGGGAGAAAGTGCGATCAAAACCTTGGGAAGAGTTCCCTTTGGTTACAGGGACCTCGTTGGCTCTCTAAGCCTGATACCTTTTGGCCGGAGAATCAGAAAAGACATGTCAACGAGGAGAGTGTTGTGAATGAAAAAAGATCTAAGGACATCGATTCCCTTATGGCTTCTATTCGAGATGTTGAAACTTCGACTTTGTTGAACTTGACCCGATTCAGTAGTTTACTGAGAGAACATCGAATCACGGCGTTTGTCATGAGGTTTATCAACAATATTCAAAGAAATTCCACCAAATTAAATTCAACTGAGATCACAAGTGCCGAGCGCTACTGGGTTAAAGCTATTCAACGAAAGCACTTTCCAAAAGAGACTCTAGATCTTTCTTAGGGAAAGTCTCTAGACAAGGCATCTAAAATTTATTCGCTTAACCCAGAGCTAGATATGCATGGTCTTCTGCGTCTAAAGGGAAGACTTCATTTCTCTAATCCAGATTTCGGAGAAAAACAGCCATGGTTGTTACCTAACAAGGATAGGTACAGTGAATTAGTAATTCTACATGCCCATAATTATTTACTTCATGCTGGTGTTGAGGCTACTTTAGCCCAAGTCAGAAAAAAGTTTTGGATTTTAAAAGGACGCCAGTGTGTCAAATCCTTTTTAAGTAGGTGTTTCTTGTGCAAAAAATACACAGTACGTCCTGGTAACCAAGAAATCGCCCCTTTGCCACCAGATCGAGTTTTGGAATCACCTCCATTTTCAATTTCAGGGTTGGACTTTGCAGGTCATTTTTTCATAAAAGACAGTGATAAGAAACACTACCTGCTTTTGTTTACGTGTGCAACCACTCGAGCCTTACATCACAAATTTCTTCCTTCAATGAGCACAGAACAATTTTTGCTTGCTTTCCGCAGATTCATTTCCTGACGTAGACTCTGTTCAACAATTTACTCAGACAATGCTAAAACTTTCAAGTGTGCTGAGTTAGAATTGAAAAATTTTTGGAAATGTATGCTACATCCATCTGTGCAAGATTTGTTTTCTACTCATGGTATAACGTGGAAAAAGAAGCATGGTGGGGAGGGTTCTGGGAGATGCATTTCAGAACAATTAAAACTTGTTTATGAAAAATAATTGACCGTTCTAGTCTTTCTTTGAATGAGCTAGAAACAGTGTTCATAGAAATCGAAGCCATGATAAATTCAAGGCCAATAACTTATATCTATGATGACCCTTCTGAGCCCTCAGCACTAACTCCTGCACATTTCTTAATAAGTAAACGTTTACTTTCCCTTCCAGTAACAAGAGTATCCAGAGAAGACCTTACTGGGTCTAAATCTTCTTTACTTAAGAGATATAGACATCAGAAAAATTTATTAAATCAGTTTTGGAATGGTTGGAGGAAACACTATTTGCTCTCTCTAAGGTCTATGAATATATCTCCTCCTTCTAAAGTAACTTCTCAATTTAAGATTGATGATGTTGTACTCATACATGATGACCGCTTCCCTAGGAATATGTGGTCAATGGGTAAGATTATTGTAACTTATACTGGAAGAGATGGTAAGACTCGCTCTTGTCTTGTTAAAACTAAAAATAATGCTATAAGAAGACCAGTTAAATTGCTGTGCAATCTTGAAGTATAATTATTAATCTCTCTCTAACATGCTTTTTGTAACAAATTGAGTTATTTTCTGTAATATATATATATTTATCATATATTAATTTTCTTCACTTAGTAAATGGGAATTTTTAATGAATGTTTACATAATTTGCTTTTTATATTTTGTAGAATGATTCGTATTTTATATTAAGTAATTGAATGTATAATTTGTTGTGTATGTGTATTTAAATATCTTGATTTTTAATTGTAATGTAACATTGCTTAGTTAGTGTTAGAACGTTTTATTGTTTAATTTGTTGTATTGATTTATGTTTTGTGTGAACTTAAAAGTTCACAGGTGGGGAGTGTTGAAAAGCGTCGTATAGAGGGCGCTGATCTGTAACGCGAAACTTTTGCTTTTGTTATGTGTAAGAGCTCAGTGGTATAGGTGAGCTACCGTTTGGTACAGTTGTAATCTGTAATTGAAGGGTCGGTTGCCCTAATAATACAACCTAAGTTTTAATCTTATATGTCCAATGTTCGTTCAATCTTATATGTTCAATGTTAATCTTATATCTTCATTCTACCACTGAATTCACCAGATGTAATAGATGCTTCCTGATGATTGGCAACTCTTCAAAGACAGTTAGATAATTTGGTATTGAGTATGAACAGAATGTCACACAATTATTACAGTTAGGGGAGGCAGTATTCCCTTGCAAAGGGAATTTTGTTTGTCGTTCCTCCTCAAAGTCAGACAATGTTTTTTTACTAATGCCATTTTGTCAATAAAGCCTTTTTCTACTTTTTTCTATAATTTATGCTTCTTTTAAGTATTACATTGTGCCTCTGGAAAGTGAATTTTATGTCACCCTGTTGAAATTAACAATCTGAAAATTTGCTTAAGTTTTACACACTTGTATATATAAGATGCAGGATCGAGGGCCACTACATGGCTCAGAAGCCCTGAGAAACCAACATTCTATCGGGTATCGTATATTTTCCCCAAGTCCAGACTTCAAGAAACTTACAATGCTGAACCCATGAAAACTTTAGCTTCAGCTTGACAAAGTTGTTCTGTACTGTACATGTGCAGATACTGCCCAAGGGCAACTTTTATCAGGGGTGTTGATGCCCATTTTAAAAATGCGAAGAAGTACTGTATCAACTTAGAGACAGTACTAAGTCACAAAATCTGTTAGAGATAGTTAAATCGATATTGAATCACTTTTCATTACAATTTAGCAGTTTATCGGGCTTAACAATGGATGGTACTTTAGAAATGAGGCCTCTAAAACTGGTAAAACTTCGATGTTAACTTTTCTTTATATTGTTCAGCAAGATAATTTATTTTTCCAAGTCCCTCAAAATGTACCATGTTGACATGAAGAAAAGTATGGATGTGTAGTTATAATTTGAAATAAATATTCCAAATGATTTTGATACCCCCCCCCCATTAAAAAAAATCACCCTTCCAGTCAAATTCAGTCATCCTTTCAGTTCACAATCAAATCCAGTTTCATCCTTTAGTATATCAAAGTATAATATTGTGAGCAAAAGTTCTTAGTCGTGTAATGAATCAATCCGTTTACAAGTCGTTTAATAAAAAAATATCAAGTAAAGTGCACATAAAAAATTTAGCTCAAAACTTAAAAGCCTGACATAGATGTAATTTTATAAATCGAAGAAAAGGAAAATCGTGTAACCACATTAAATATAAGAAATTGTAAGTTTTACGTATATTGGTTAATGTGACTACTACACTATATTTTTTCCAGCTTTTTGTGAATGCAATAATCAAGACGAGACATTCATTAGAAATTGGAACTAGAATCCAACGAAGAATTTTAGAGGGGAATTCTAGTTCCTCTATCTAATAATGCACAAATCAGAGAGACCAAAATTTAACAACAATCCTTGTCTGTCATAAGTAAAAAACAGTATATTTCTCCTGTCTAATTTTTTTCCCTTTTGTAATTTTTTTTTAAATTTCAGGCCTTTTTAAGAAAATTGCTGGAATAATCATTTGACACATTATTAACCTAAATAGGATAATTCTGTTTACGTAGCTCGTGTTGTATATAATGTTATGAAAAAACAACCTACATTAAAAGGAACTTCTAGTTTTCAATCGTAATTTTACAATTTACTCTTGTTAAGTATTTTTTTGTATTTAATTTACTGTTTGATTTTAAAATGTATTTTAATTTTCTACCTCAGATTATCAGCATTTTAAATTATCAGTGAATTGAGCTTCTGTTATGTGATTGCCTATTTTGCTTTGAACTAGTAAGGTTATAATTGGAAAATAATTTTCAAATATTTTTCTCTCTGAAAAATTGTATGGAGTTTGAATCATATTCCTTTGTATTTAAGAAAAAGATTTAATTTTAAGAGCAAGATTAAGAGCTTAAAAACAAAATATTACTTTAATTGAAAGTGTAATAAGACTGGGATTTTTTTTTAAAGTTCACTTTTGACTGAATAATCACAACTACACTACTTTGTTTTAAAATACCATATGTTATTTTACACATTTATCATAAAATTATTTTCAATTTACAATGCATTCACAACTTAATGTCTTTAAATAGTTTAGATTTATTTTGAAAATATTACATTAATCAAATTTTTAATATTTTATCATACCATATTTCAGTTAAAAATATTACAAACATATTTAAAAAATTTATCAAATCGATATTTAAAAAAAAATAATGCTTACATTTTGAATGAGTGTGGACATTTCCAATATAACATGACATTTCTCTATGCCTTTTTCAATATTTTTTTACAACTAGAAACTTGTATACATTATTATTAATCATGAGGTATATTATAATTTTGAAGTTAAGTTTTTCATTTAAAATGTAACTTTTTTAGAAACTAGACAATAATTCATTAAGAGCCAAACATGGCATATCCCAAACACATATCATATATTGCATATCCTTTATCCAAAAATTTTCCCCTACACTTCACTTAAAATCAAACAATATCCAGTTTTTTATTAACATTATTGAAAAAAAAGAAAAAAAACTACATTGCTTTTCCTGTATAACCAGAGATTTCACTTTTTCTTTTATAAATTTCTGAATGAACCAGTTTAAAAATAGAAGTACTAGAGTAAGAGATGGAATGTGATTTGTAAAACGAAAATTCTTGAGCTTTTTCCTTATCTTAGTCAAAAATGTATAAAGGTCAGTCAACTAAAATAACTCTTACACATTAGAAAAGTTAAATACTACATAAACAATTTACATTTATTGATTTTAGCCATAAGTAGTACTTATCAATGATGTAAAGATTTTTGATATCAATTTGTTCATAATACTTAAAGATCATTAAAAATATAACTTTATTTGGAAAAATATATTGAACTTGTGTAGAAAAAAGTTTATTGAAATTTTTGTACATGTTTACATTTTTTTATGTGCTTTCTGATGCTTTGCTTCTGAGCATATCTCAACAAATGACAAAAAAATATTTATATTTGTTAAATTTTATAAGCACATCAACAAAAATTATCTCTATTCTAAAAATTTAATTATATTACATCAAAAACATGCTAAAAATTACTAAAAATATATCTTGCAAATCAAAACTGTTACATAAAATCTTTAACCTATAAAATGTAATTTAATATGTCTAATTAACATACATTTATATCCTATAGGAAACTCAAAGATTGCACATTAAATCAATACTTATATAATTATTTACAGTAAAAATATCTTATAACACACAAGATACTACAAAACATTTGGTTAACAAATCACCATTTAACAGAATTAAAAATATATGTTCAAAGCTCATTAAGAATTCAAACAGGTGGTATTTTCGGTGGTACACAGAAATGAAAATAACTGGTAGAACTTGCACAGTAATTGAACAGGATTTACTTTCTATATTAAAAAGATATTTCTAACACATGCACTTCAATTTAAAATCAACTGTCAAAATGAAAGATATTTCTACAATATGTAAGTATTTGTAGGATTGTCACAAAAATTGTTCTTGCCTTATAAGATGCAATTCAACAAATCAATTCATAATCAAAGTATGTTCTAAGGGGGAAAATGCATACAAAATGCAAAATTTATTGAAATAAATTGATTATTCACATCAAATGAATTAAAAACTTTTTTTTAAAAAATAATTCTAAATATTTAGAACACATCTGATGTTACTGATAATCTTTTTAGGTAAACGAATTTGAATTAGTGTCATTTACAAAATTTCTTAGCATTTATATACAGGGGAGGGGAGAGAATTTTTTTACAATATTTCAATGTATACAGAAGCAACTTTAAATTTTTATCCTTTTTTTTTACTAAAAAAAATATTTAATGAGTCATAAAATTAGCAATCTATAGATATAAAATCAACAATAAAAACAATTAGCAAAGAATTGAAATATTTTGTAGTAATAATCTTTACCTAATTACAAGCAATCTATTAAAAATTTTAATGGGTTACAAGTTCTTAAAACAGTCATAAAAATTGATCTTACCCTTTCTTGATTAGATGGGAGGAGGGGGATAATACATTTGCATGCAAAGGGAGGTCAAATGAGTTCTGAACACTTTATTTTTAGACTACTGTGAAAGCTTTCAAACATACTTGCTTTAATTTCAATTAAAGCAATTAACTTCAAGTATAATTATATTTTAGACAAAAATTTGAAATTATAATACATTTGTACATAAAAGGCATTTTTTCCCTTTTAAAGAACCTAATGAGATTAGGGAGTTCTTAAATTCTTTCTGATCAATATTTTTTTTGTTTATGATTAATTTACAAAACGTTGTACAGAATTTAAATACACAAAAACCTAGATACCTGCAAAAAGAGAAATGCACGGAAACCTAAAACCTGCAAAAAGTAGACATAAACCTGCAAGATTGGTATAAAGTAATACACAATATGGTAAGATTTCCGCATTACAGATTAATACAAAGAATGAAATTCATCTTTTCTATAAATGAAAAAGAACAATTGTTAAACATTTTAAACAAATAATCAAAATTTTTCTTTTTTTTGGAGGGGGGGGGGGAATATATGATCCATTACCAAATTTGCAAGGGGGGAGGGAGGAAGAGAAATTTAAATAATGTAGAAAACACATTATAAATTCAGTTTTTCAGCTGAAATCTTAGACATTTCAAATTTCTTTATTTTTCCAGAGTGCGTCTTAGGAAAATCTTCAACAAACATAATATACCTAGGTATCTTGAAATGGCTTATCTAAAATATATACAAGTATATTAATTGTTAATGAAGCAAATTTATCAAACACTTATTATCAGATATGTTTTGTGCTTATTAGTTATAACAATCACAATTTTCAAACTAGAATTTTTTCAATGACAATCATATTTCAATGCATTTTATCTAAAGAAATATTTTTCTGAAAGAAACAACAAAATTTGACATTTATAATAAGAAAAATCATTCATACAAAATAAACATAACTGAAGGATACTTCAACATTTCCTAAATAATGAATACAATTAAACAAAAACATAAATCAAAGCAACATTTTAAATTGGATAAAAAAATACTTTAACAATAATATATATATATATACACTGGTGTCCAAAAGTTAAGCATAAATCGTAAAATGTGAAAAACATGGAGTAAATATTCATAAAATTATTCCAAATTTCTTGCGGATATTAATTGGGTGAAGAAGAAACATTGGGTTTATGCAAAACTTTTCAGTCGACTACGTCCTGCGCGAAACACTGGCGCACGTCAAAATGCAGAGAAACCGATTCACGCAGCATAGGCAGTTCAGACAAGTTTCGTGCAACTGCTGTGCGAAGGAACGTTGTTAACCATCAAACAAGGTGAATGATGGCACAAAGACGCCAATTTCACATGTTTACGAAAGGAAGAATCGTTCGAATGCTGGAATCCTCACGATCACAAACGAAGTGTCTTGAATTCTGACTGTGGACCAGTCTGTGATCTCAAGACTGTGGCAGAGGTTTCAAAGAACGGGAGATGTTACCCCACAACCAGTATCAGGTCGACCAAGAGTCACAACCCCTCGCGAAGACCGATATCTGGTACTAAGTGCGCGACGTCAGAGGGGTAGTACTGCCAGAGCACTGGGTTCGGCGCTCACAGTCGTCACAGGAATACGAATTTCGAGACAAACTGTTTACAGGAGATTCAATCATGCTGGCCTGTATTCCAGAAGACCAGCAGTTTGCATTCCCTTCACGTCTGCGCATAAATGCGCTTGTTTGAACTGGAGTTTGAAACATCAACATTGGAGTGTAGGAAAGTGGGCCAATGTGATGTTCAGTGTCAAGTCCCAGTTTAGTCAGAGTCGTAATTCTCGGCGGGTAACGATATGGAGAGAACGTGGAACACGTTTTGAACCAAGAAACATAATGGAAAGACATCATTTTCCATCAAGGGGAGTAATGGTATGGGCAGGCATCATGATGGATGGCTGCACAGACCTCCATTTCTTTGACACGGGGTCTGTGACTGCTCAAAGATACAGAGACGAAGTTTTTGAGCTTAACGTTCGCTTGTTTCGAGGTGCTGTCGGTCCTGACTTCGTATTCATGGATGATAATGCGCCATGCCACCCAGCGGTGCTGATTGATGACTTCCTTGAAACGGAAAACATCCAGCGCATGTCGTGGCCTGCGAACTTCCCTGATTTAAATCCTATCGAGCATGTATGGGATATGCTGGGGAGACAAATTGCAGCCCTTTCTCACCCACCAAGCTCTGTTACACAACTGAAGAGAGCTCTCCAAGAAGCTTGGAACCATTTGAGCTCACAACTCATTGATCATCTCATAGCAAGTATGGTAAATCACTGTGCAGCGTGCCTGGCTGTCAGAGGTGACCCCATGCCTTATTAAACTGCAGCACCAGTATTTTATTTAATGTTTTCTTTCATTTTTTCTTTCAAGTGTTCTTTCATTTTTTCAGTCAAGTTTTTCCTTGCTATGCTCAGTTTTCTTTCAAACTGCTACTTTGTATAATAAAATTAATTATTATCATTCTTTTGATTTGCTTCCTTATTTTATAACCATTTTACACTCGCATATCATGTTTCCCGCCATTCTGATTTACAGTTCCTTCTTCATTCACATAATTATCAATTATGCTTAACTTTTGGACACCAGTGTATATATATTTGAAAAAATTCAGACTTCTGAAATTATTGTTATAAATAATAATATTTTGAGATAATTTTCAACAAGAATTAAATAGCCAATTATTAACTAAATCAAAGCTTAATATCTTCATTCAACTTAAACAATATAATACAGTTATTAAAGGCTACATAAAATATTTAATACATATATAACACCTATTTAAATTTACATATAAAATATTTATAATTCCTGAAATATGAAGTATTCTGTTCCTTTCTTAAAGTAAGTAAATTGAATTAACTGTTTTCATCTAAGAAATAGTGTCCTCTACTCAGAATTTTTCTTACAAAACAACTGAAGATGTACAAGAAAAAATGATGAAAAATGCAACACAATACAAATTAGCCAGAATGCTCAAAAGAATTAAAGGAAATGTTACGAATTTAGTATAAAGAAACCAAATAATCATTATTTTGCAAACATGAAACAAAAGTAAACACAAAAAAAATTATTACAAGATTGGCAATATGAAAATTTTATCAGAAATGTATTAAAATTTCCTTTCTAAAAATTAATTTACTATGGATGAAAAGTACTTGCAGCAAAACTTCTGATGTATGATATTTAAAAAATTTTTGTGTGTGTGATGTGCTTTATAACTTAAAAACATGCCTTAATTGAACCAGTAACTGGAAAGTCACTAAGAGGTTTACTATAAATATTTCTAAGTAGCAAAAGTCTCCAAAGCAATGTTTTGTAACAAGCAACCCATGCCCACAGGAACAATTCAAACAAGTAAGTTTAAGCTAATCAAATGATGACTCTCAATCACTACTCTCAAGACTACCTTCAGTATTAGTAACTTTTGTCCACTATGTTAGTAGCCAAGATTTCATTGTTAGGTATTAGAGTTGAACTACTGATTATACTGACCTAGCACTATGCACATTTCACACTACTTCTTTTGAATGGGTTGAAATGCTTATTGGTAGGATCTCAGTTTCTGTAGTGTTTTGCAATAACACTCAGTGTTCACCGTTGGTGTTATATACACATTGCATAAGTGATAAATAAATAATATGTAATTTCAACTCAAAATTTTTTTTTAATATCAGTTTTAGATGCCTCACTTTTTATAGCACAAAAAAAGTTGGGAAACACTGCTCCAAAGTATCTAAAAAAATATATATCATTTTTAAACTATGCAATTAGTATTAAAAAAAAAGGAAATATTAATTGAAAATTGGGACAAGGTCTTAAGTGATTATAGTCAATGACATAAGACATAGTTGACATGAGAGATTATAGTCAATTTTAGGTATCAATACTCAGAAAAAACTGCAAATTGATAATCCCCGTTCTGCAATAACATTAGAGAAATACAAACAACTTTTGAATTTAATTGTTTGAAATTGAATCCAATCATGTATTGTATGCTTGCAAAGTTATGGTTTTTGTATTTCATTTACAATGGGCCACCATGCTGTCAGCAGAATGTGGACATAAGAATATTTCATTAGTGAAGGAGATGAATAGAACTAAGTTATTCACATAATTGAGCAACCTCTGTGTATAACCAGAAAATGGATATATACATGTGGAAGAGAATAAAGCACTCAAAATAATAATGCATTTTTGCAAATGTGTAGGAGGTAAATTGATAACAGTTTGTGTCACTATCAATGACTTTACACACCAGTTACACATGACTTTTATACAAGATATACATCAATAGGAATGAATTGCTGACGGCTCAAATTGTAGGTCTCTTATGTTGCAACAGGGTAGAATTCTTCCGCAAAAATAATTTTAAAACTTCAAATTCTATAATAGAATTTTTTTTTGTTTCAACAAAGAAAGCACTTTATATCAATTTTGTTTGTTTACTATTCAATTGAATAATACTGAAAAGGTAATGCCTTTACTAAGTAATTAATTTTTCCTTTTTTATAATTTTTTTTATTGTATTGTTTTTAATTTTTAATTTTATGTATTAAGGTATTATAATTAGTCAGAACCAGTTTTTATACAACAACAGAGGTCAATCAATACCTATTTCAAAAAATTTTTTAAACAAAGAACAAAAATTCTATTGATAGTAATAAATTTTCATATCTTACCTTTCCTTTACAAAATTCTTTAACTTCTTCTTCATTAAGACTCATACCTTTTTTCACATGTATCCATGCACAAGCCTCTTCACCCATTCTTTCATCAGGAACACCACAAATCTAAATTTTTAAATAGATAAAAATAAAAAAATAAAATCTTAATATATCAGCTAATTGTAGAAAATCATCATAAAATATTTCAACTATCTTCCATTAATATAAAAAGAGAAAGTTAAGCTCAATTGCATAGGGCATTTAATGAATCAAATAAAAGCAGCAGAAGAAAAAGAAAGAAAATGACACATTTAGGTAATGAAAGTGCTTATTTTTTTTTATAAAGATGCAAAATGCAAGCACGAGAGAAAAATCCCACTTCATTAATTACATAAACTGAATATACCAGTGATATATATATACATATATATATAATTCTCAACTATCTCAAATTTAACATAAACTAAATGAATTAGATAATATATGTGAATATAATAATAAAAAAAGATTAATATATGTATAATGAAATTTATTATGATATCTATATTTTCATCCTGTCCTGTTTTTTAAGGATGAAGATAAAATTCTCCCCCTCTTATTTGGAAATGTATTACAATGTAGTATATATTTCCCACAACCAACAATAAGTTTTTATTGAAAGAAGCACACAGTTAAGGGCATAAATCAAATTTTCTTTACAAATACTTACATGAATTTCAAGAACAGCGGGATGAGTACTTATATAGGACTCAACTTCTAAAGGATATATATTTTCTCCACCACGAATAATCATATCTTTAATCCTTCCAACAATTCTTATATAACCATATTCATTCATTACTGCCAAGTCTCTAAATCCAGAAGAATTGACTCAATCAGAAAGTGATTTATCATGAAATTTCGAAGGAAAATAAGTTATTTAATAGAACTATACTAAAACATTTACTATATTTAATAACAAAAAGAATTCTCTACAATTTTTTCCTAAACACCAAAATAAAAATTTCTATTGATGGTACACATATTCAAATATAAATACAAAAACAATAATTTTAATCAGAAATTATAATACAGCTGTTGTTTAACATAAATTAAACAACTGCAAAAATTATTCATCTAAGAAAGCTAAAAGACAAAGAAATAGATGTGTAAATTAATGTGTTATCTAAATAAACAATAAATTTTAAAGAAAATCTCGAAAAAACTTTGTTTATTTGGATAACATATTAATTTGCACATCTATTTCATTGTCTTTTTTTAAATTCAATGTCAACATGCAATTAACTCTTCTACAGATATAATAATAAAAATGCTAATTTCATAGAATATTTCAAAATTGGAAACTATTTCCCTGGAATCCCCCAATGCAAGTTTTTAAACA
Source organism: Trichonephila clavata (assembly GCA_019973975.1). Lineage (NCBI taxonomy): Eukaryota > Metazoa > Arthropoda > Arachnida > Araneae > Nephilidae > Trichonephila > Trichonephila clavata. The sequence continues at coordinate 29,251 of BMAO01027817.1, read as the reverse complement.
TACTGAGAAGTAATTTACATTAATTTAGAGTTGACAACTGCATAATTAAACAAATTGTGTTTGATATTTGCCAGCTGAAAAGAGACTTAGAAAAAAAAACATGATATCAAAAAATAAATGCAAAAATGTCTAAATGTTATGAAACATTGTAGATTTTTTATGATCAACTATATATTTTTAAACTATATAACTCTGCAAATCCTGCTCTCTATTTCTCGCCAATTTACACCAGATCTAGCCAATATGATTCTAATGGGAAGCATCCAACAATACATTTGTGATGGTCTGAAAATCTAGACATTAATTTACAGATTTCATATAAGGTTATATTTTTCTTAAATTTAAACTTTTCAGTCAGTCCTCTGAATTCTAGTTGCTCTAATAATCAACAAACAATTTAAGCTACACATTATTTCATTTGAGAGTTTATTTCAAGAATTCTATATATCATAAATATTCTCATAGAATCATCACAATTGATTACAACAATCTTAGAATGAATTTGGAGCAGGTGATTAGAAAAAAAACCCAATGAATTATCATAGTAAAGTTTGCATACACAAGATTAATAAATGTTTACTGAACATTTATACAGCATTAGAATCTCAATTGATAACTGCACATTAATTCCGAAATTTGTAGAGAAAAGTTTATGTAATGAATGTTCATTGAAAGAACTTTGTAGATAAAAATTTCACAATCCATCATTTAACATCATACTTAAAAGCAACATGAGGCCATTGATGATGTTAAATGAACTGGTACCTAGCTCTCCAAGCTTCCACACCATACCAACATGAGGACTTTGAGCTATGACACATTTAATGCAAATCAGTAATTATACAAAGGGTCTTCAGTGGCATCAGGACTTGAATACACAACTCGATTGTAACAATGCTGTTCATGTGCTCCTAACCATGACCATTCAAGTAATTACTATAATATCCAAAAAATACTAAAAGGTAATAATGCATGCATAGTATCTCTATGATTCTCTACAAAAAAGTATTTAAATTCTCTTGCATATAAAATTTTCAACCTGTAGCCCCATTAGAAATTTTAAAAAACATAATTTATTTTCTTCAAACATTTCAAAATGAAAAATAAAAAAAAATTCCTGGAATTTAATATAAATATAGTATTTTTTCAATAAAGATATACACAGAATAATAATTATAATTTATTACTTTAATATTGCAGCATATTAATAAAAGCATTCCATTGACATGATTTAATTACTCTTTATGTGTAACTGTTTGAAAGTAAAACTAATAAAAAACAATTAGAGTAAAGACAATTAAAATGAAACAAATATTAATGCTACATAATAAATTTTAGAAAGGATCCTCAAAGTTACATTTTACCAAATCTATCAACAATAAAATCCAAATATTTTTTTTAAGTAATATAATGTTGCTAAAAACTTAAGTATGAAATGAAAATAAAAAAGTAATTACCCTGTATGATACCAACGAAGCTTGTCTGGAGCTTGTTTTGAAGGATTTTTTTCCTGCCAATATCCCCTAAATACAACATGTCCTCTCACACATAGTTCCCCTTGAGCATTTATAGGAACTACATGTCCTTTGTCATTAATAACTTTTGTCTGAAATAAGAAAAAACTTATATGAAAGGATGGAACACATATATAAGCTCAAGTACATACATATAAGGCATTTAACACAATATACTATGATTAATGTTAGCTTCATTTAACAGATTTCACTTATTCAACAGCAATTATTAACAATATTGGAATGTTAAAGAAATTCTATTCTTACTCAATGTATAACTTGTTAAGCAAAACTTTGTAAATCACTAGCTAGTAGTTTTTCTGATCAACAGACATATTAAAGAATTTTAAAAAATGCACTGATGCTCTAAAATATTTCATAAATTTAAAGTACAGTAAATTCAATAAATTTGTTAATATATTAAAATATGAATTACAGAAATGTATATATACTGATGAAATTAAACTTTATAATCCAAATTAAATGTGATTCTAAAAAAAAAAAACTTTTTAAAAGCAAAAGAGTAAGAATTTGGCAGGAAGTCAAAAAAATTATCTGTTTATTATTAAAAGCAAATATCATTCATTTTAAATGCAAAAACTGAGCAGCAAATGTCCATGACACAAACTATAAATGATAGATATTATGCTGACAATATTAAATAAAACTTCAAATTTTAAGTAAATTTTTATGAGACTAAATATCACTAAATTTAAGTCTTGCATATAAAATACATTCTAAAAAATGATTCAAAATCAATTACAATCATCTTTTTCAAGATTTGAAAATGAAACTAGAGCATTATGAGGCTCCAAGTGAGACACTGCCTAGAATTTCCAAGAATAATATTCCTCTTATGAAGTTTTGTACATTTCATCTTGAATGCAGGTTGTTATTCATTGCATGAAATAAAAAGTGTTCAAAAGATTTTAAAAAAATAAATTAGGTTTTTTCAAATGTATTGTATTTTTCTTTTAAAAGTGTGTGAGTGGTTTTTTTATACAGTAGAGTCCTGAAAACTCAGCACTCTATAACTTGGCAATCTGGATAACTCAGCCACACTTGCAGGTCGAAAAATTATTGCTGCCGTTACAGCTAATGAAGTAGTGCCGGAAAATGAAGATGTTAAAGCGTACAAACATCTAAAATATCACATAGAGAGGAACTAAAGGCTGTTGAAACTACTCTTCCATATCTTGAGCAAGATGTCTCGGTGATGGACTTGCTATTCCTTTGTCCTCTTTGTGATGAAGCAGTAAAATGCAGTACAGAAGATAACAGGACATTACGCATTTCTTTAAAAAAAGATAGCCAGCTTTACAAAGTCTGCAACTTTATTTTCATTATAGACAGCTTTATGCCTTTAAAAAGTATTTTTCTGAGGTGGGTTAGATCAGGTAAATTACTGTATTCTATGTATTCATTCATTTTCATTTTCATGTGGTAAATGCTGTATACTTTCACAAAGTACATACTTTTCCTTTGCTTAAGGGTATTTGTGCAGTTTATTTTCTGTTGTATTCTCAAAAGAACAATATACAGAGGTGCAGTACAATATTTTCTGAGGAAACATGTCTACTTACTCTTTTTTAATCCCATTCTCGATAACTCAGCATTTCCCCAAGTCTTTGGGACTCCACTGTATCTATTAAATATCTAAAAACTCATATTTAATTTAATGCTGTTCTCTTAAAAATACTCTAAGTAATCAAAATAAATTGAGTGAAACTTTCCTTTATTAATGTTTTCAAATGCATGTTATTCAAAATTGATATTGATATACATATTTAAAGAAAGAAAATTATGTAAATATGAAAGGGAATTATGCAGAACATAAAATAAATGAAAGAAAGGAGGGCTATCGTTTCAATGTATTCAGATGTCTGCTCATAAATATTTGAGGTAATTTACAGTGTTTAAAATTAATCATAAATATGATTTAGAGAGGATCCTTACCATATTCTTAAAAATTTAAACAAAAATTAATACAATAAAAAGTTTTTTAAAGCTGGAATTCTAAAATAGATGGCTGTGGATAGAGGCATATTACAAGATGCTTTGTTCCAATTATACAATACTTTCTTTTAATATAAGTTAAGAAAATTTTGTTTTCTTAACAACAATAACAGTTTTTCTAAAATTCTTGACAAGGAAAAAAAAATCATGAAATAAGCTAAACAAACTTACCTCAACATATTCCAAAGGTTGCAAAATTCCTTTTGTTACATTTTCAAAATTATCAATTAATTTATTACAAGCAACTGCTGGACTAGTTTCAGTTGCTCCATACCCTACCTACAAAATGGGAGAGGGAATTTAATATTAAGTAATCAGTGGAAGTACATTTATAAATGAGCAAAAAAGAGCCAATGGTTTTAGCATTTTTTTTTTGTGAGGAATATATATTAATCCTTTCAAAAATAAAATTTCCTTCAGTATAAGAGGAAAATTACATTTCTATTTAAAACTTAAAAGAGCTTTTGTTCAAAAAGTTAATATGATCCATGTTCACAGTAAAAATTATTATAAAACCAAAAAGAGCACAGCAAGTCACAATTGCTATTGACCAGCACTTGTGAATATTTCTTGAAATTACACCATTGTAGTACTAATGCTATCTGTGTGTGTCTAGTATTCAGAAAATACACACATACTTGGAACACATTTTCAGGATGGAAACAGAAAATCTCTTAACAAGTTAACAAAAGTGAAAAGAAATAGTGCATAATCATACAATACTTTATTTATATTTTGAAGCCTTTAAAACTACACAATTTATTGCTTTATTCTAAAATAGCATTTTAATTTATTAGCATTTTAAAATAGCATTTTTTTAAGTACAGGGGACAAAATATTTACACAAAATACAAACAATTGATTAAAATAACAGTGAATAATTTATGAATATATACTTCTATATTCAAAACTGTATGAACTAAATGAATAAATCAGGTGTGTATAGCCTTTGACAGTTTTTTTTTATTTCTGTGTTAGATATTGGAGGAACAAATTGAAAATTATATTCAAGTTGACGACAGGAATTATAAAAGAATAAAAGTTCTTCTCAAAGCAGACAGTTATAGACCTAAGAAGTATTTATATGTTACAGGATGTAAGCAATCCCAGTAGAAGAGAGAGAAAGAGAGAAAAAGAAATAGTTTATTTGAGCACAAGACAGGGAGGAAGCTGGGACAAATGAAATAAAACTAAGATTTCGCTTTTGTAATCTAAGGGGAGGAGAAATGCCGTTTAAAGTGTAACAAGACAATGTGTCTTAAATACATCATATATATTTGTAACCTATGCTTATTTAGACCAGTGATAAAAAATGGATTTTCTGAATTATGCAAGTTTTTACTAATTTTTAATAAATATTTCTAATTTTGTGTTTAATGTTAATTCTAGGCTAATAAACGTTTCAGAATTTTTCAATTATTCAGAAAAAACACATTTTCTATTAAACAATAAACTTTTAAACTAAAGTTTAAAAAGTTTTTAAAAAAACATGCAATTGAAATTACTATTTTTAAGCAAACTTTAATGAGCATGAGAAAATCTCACATGTTAGTTCTTGTGGATTAAGTGAATAAGCTTTATATAAATAAACTTTTTTTTATTAAAATTTTATGTTGTAGAGTATTTTTTTTATTATAACCACATATCTTCATAACAAACCATTTATCTAGTGTAGTAACTCTCAAACTGTGGAATGTTATTAAAAAAAAGGCACCACTGAAAAAATCAAATATTTTATTGCTGTTAATTTAGGAAAGAAAACTGCAGTATATGAAAATCAAGACAAGTTTAACTATCATCTAAAAGTACAGAAATATTAATTCTAACAATTTTGATGGAAATGAATAACATGTGAAAAGAGTTATCACCAAAGCAGGAAAAAAAAAAAAGCCTTGAATATCTAAAAGCCATTATTTCTCCTAAAATAAAATGATTTAGAAGATTATCACCTTGAGGAAAAGTAATAAACATCTAAGAAATCAAATGGTTGAAAACATGTATTCAATCATCTCATTCCTTGTCCAAATTTTAAGCATGCAATAATATAGTTTTGGAACTGCTGAGTCTCATTTGTCTCTTGGGCATATCCAGTAAAAACAAACTTTTACAATATTAGAAAAAAAAAGAAACAAATTTTTTGAATAAATTGTCTTGTTACATACAAGATAAAGGAAAATGAGGAAAGTGAGAGAGAAAACCTACAATTGAAGTCACTAACAACTTATTCTCTGAAATGTAAATTTAACTGCACCATAATTTTTAAATTGCTTCATACAGCAATTATATATCATAAAGATGAGTCCTATCACTGAATTAAAATTAAAGTTTGATAACATAATTTTCTTCTTTGTATAACGTTTTTATTAGGGGGAAAAAAGAATTTTATGGCTTTTTAAATGAAAATTTTTCAGGCAGAAAATTTTATCTATATTTTAGTCTACAAGAATAAGACAAAAAATGCAGTGTTATATGAAACAAAGGTTAACAATTTGAAAATTCCAGTAATGTTTAGGTAATAACAATCAATGTTAATTAACATAAAACATTAAGTGAATTTAACAGTTTGTTCCCTTGTTGATTACTTAGAAAAATTTTAACTTGGGGATAATTCAATCTCAGTTATCAACTAAAAGGCATGCCAAGAAAAAAATTGAGAACTACTGGTGTTTAAATTATGGAATACAAAATTCATATGAATGAAACTGATATGGCCGTGTATTTAAAGAATATATTTCAGTTTTGAGCATCAAAGTTCTTTCTCAGTATATAGTACATCAATATTTTTTAAACAAAAAATATAATAGTTTTTTAAAAAATAATTATAACATATTGTGGAAGGAATGCTTTTTAACCCCTTGCAGTTTTAATTGTTTGAATAAATTGTAAAGTTTGAAATGATTAATTATTTATAAATTATATGCCAGAAATAATTATTTAAAAATAAGTTTAGACGAGTAGAACTCGTGATTGATTTACAAAGTCAAAATAAGTTTACACGAGTCAAACTCGTGATTAATGCTTAAGGGGTTAACAACGATTACCTCAAGAAATACTAAAGTAAGACATTTTCTATAGGTTTATACATATAAAGCTGCTTCAAAAAAAAATTTACAAATTATTTTTTGATAATATTTGCATTTTTTACAACTGCATTATCATGGATTAATGAAAGAAACATCAAGAAAAGTATAATTAAACTACAAAAATGCAGAATATTTTACAAAAATGGATTTTGGATCTTAAAATTTTAAAACACATAAAAATAAATAACCAAGAGGATATACCAACAACAACAGCGCACACAAAAGAAAGCTTAAATAAAAAATTTTCAAATAAAAATTTGAAAAATGATCAATTAGCCAATTTATTTTTTAACTGAATTTAAATAAAATATTCATAGAAGAGCATCAAATCAATTTACATCTAAAGTTATTAAAATTATGTCCAATGCTTACTTGAAGATTTGGTATTCTGAGTATTTTTCGAATATCTTCCACTAGAGCAGGAGGTGCTGCAGCTCCTCCTAGGATTCCTTCAATAAAAAAAAATCCATAAATGAAAAATCACAATACATTCCAACAAAGTTCAACAAATAAATAAACTAAAATTTAAAAAAAAATATTAAATTGAGTCTTTCTCAATTTACGTAATTTTAGAAAAAGGTAAACAATTTAATATCTTGAAGCCGTCAAATGTAAGTTTTGTTTTCTAACTCACATATTTGTTAAAATATATTTCTTTAACTTATATCTAAATGTGTGCATATATTATGTATACATAATATAATTATATAAAGTACAACAAATTCATCATCGTTATGTCATCAAACATTAAAATGTTTTTTAACATAAGATGAATAGCCAGTAAGAAAATAAACAATTTTTTAATAACACTGAAATAAAAATAATTCTAAATATAACTTATAATTAATTTATAAAAATATGAAAAATTAAATTAAAAGTCACCAGAAGAAGATTGTCTGATATTATGAAACATTACATTTGAAAGACAAAACAAAATCCATATTATTAAATGATGGAAATGTACATTATTAAATTGCAGTATTCTCTTTAAATATATCTCCTATCAATCATCATCAGATTCCATCTTTATGTTGCAATCAATAAGAAAACTGGCAACTATTGAGCAAAAAAAGGTTTTACTGCATCCAATGAAAATAAATACTTTATATCCTAAGATACAGTTTGCTGTAACATATGATTTAATGAAAAAGGTATTTTAAGCAAAACATTCTAGTTTTTAAATCTGACTTTTGAAACTAATAAAATACTCAGAATTCCTTTAAGCACTTTTAAGCAAAAATTAGAAATATAAGATTATGGTTTAAAAACTATTTATTATAAACTTCTGCAATTAAGTAATAACTAAACAAAATTTCATGCAATACCTCTATTTAAGGATGAAATATTGTATTCACCAGACTTGTAATTATTTAACAAATCAACATACATAGTAGGAGTTCCAAAAATAATTGAACACCTGAAATAAAAATGAAAACAATTACATGAAAACAATAGAAAAAATATTGGAACTGGAAATTCAAAAATAAAAACCTTACTTCATCATGGTTTAAAGTAAAATATGAATTGAATGAATATAATATAGACTAACTTGTTTAAAAAAATACAATTAATTTAAGATAATTTGTAATTAAATATACCTAAATATACTAAAAGTTTCAGTAAAAAATTGAATAGGAAAGCATACATAAAGGCCTTATAAACTAAAATATAAATGAAAAAAATCCTTTAAAATGAGAAGGGTGAATAACATTTTAAAATTTGGCAAGATATTTACATAAATTATAAGTCAAAAAAATTTTAAGTACACAATAAATTATTTGAACAACAATTTTAAGAATATGTTTGATTTTAGAAGTTACACTTCTCATCTGCTTCAGACCTCAACTCTTATTAATGGCTGATCCACGCAATATCAAATTTGAAAAAGGTAAGAGTACTTTACTTAAAAATTTCCCTTAAATTATTGTTAAGGTCATCCTACCAACCTTTTTTAAGCAAGCGCAATGATACACAACTCTTATTCTATTAAAGAAAAATTTGGCAGCATATTCCCCCCCCCCTACAAATGGGGCTGTGGATTGGTATTTACCATTGAAGACCTAGTACATTCCCCAGAAGCTGGTATCACTTTCAGTGCACCATATAGGTGGAATACCAATTGCCACAATGTGATTTTGACACTCAGTTTCCTCTCCAGAGAGGAACTTGAGCTCTGAGGATGTGTGATGGTTCTCGGAATTCAATTTTGCTGAGAGCACCTAAGCCAAACAGGCACTCCAGGGATCTTTAACATGCCCCATAATCCCACAACATGGACGTTATCGATTTTCTGCATCATAAAAATCCACTGGTTTGGGCTGGGGTCAAACTCGCAAAATTGGGTGTACAAAACCAGCAAAAAGCCAACTATGCCACCCACTTTTAGTACTGTGATAATACATTACGATAAGTCTGAGAAATGAATTTCATATAACTCTTGCTAACTTTTGAAAGTATGCCCCTTTGAATTGAGAAATTTCCACTTTAAAATGAAGGAACCCCTTATTATTTCATTCATTATTTTCTTTTTCTTTCTTTTTAATTAAAATTGATGTAAATGCTAGTCATTAAACTATCAATATAGGAAATTTGATTGCTGAACAATTTTCTTTATAAAAACACACAAAACGGAATTTACAAACCGATGTATATTATTCATTATTTTTAATTAAATACTTTTAATGTGTCTTAAATAATTTACCTGTATTTTTCTACAGCTTGTAAGCTTGAAACAGCATCGAATCCAGCACATGGAAAAACACAAGTACCTTGATAAAATACAGTAGTTAGAGATATATGCACACAACCAAATGAGTGGAATAATGGAAGTTGACAGCAAACTATATACTTCTAAAGAAAGTCCAATAAAAATGTGAAAATAACGTAATTAGTTTTATTTGTAAAAATACAAAAATAAAAGCATATATTTTAAATGGATCTCTATATTTTATTATTGCTGATATTCACATATCTAAAATGTTTTTTCAAATGTATTATATTTTGAAAATATAACCAATTAATAAAATATCACTTCAAAATTTCAAAACATTTACTTGGGACAAGTAATATATACACAAACAGGAGATTACCAAAATGATAGAAACTGCACAAAAGAATACTAAAAGCTTTACTGATGTGTGTAGGGCCACCTTTGGCACAAAATATAACTAGAATACACATAGAAATGGAACTGTACAAATAATGTTTGGTTTATAATAAATAAGTATTATTTATAAATATACTGGAAAAGTTTCCATAAACAGACTAGAGTTAAATATTGTAGTCCAACTCTGTTCTCCCAAACAGATGAGAGGTTCAATCATATAGAGCAATATCCTCTACAAGATCTTCAAACCTTGCCTGAACAGTTCTAATTATACAGTACAAGTAATACCATCCTTGAAAAAGGCATTACATAAAGAAAATTTGTGCACTAGAGTGCACTTATTTGGTTAAAATGTCCACATATTCCTTTGCATTTATTCAGCCTTCTATGGTTGAATATCATTAATACAAAACCTTTCACAAAAATCACATATAGCCATTTCCTTCATTTTAATAATCACATGTATGCATGTAAATCTCGTCACAATAATATCAGTTTAATAATACAACTTTTTGTCTTATGCACATCTAGAACAATTTTGTGGAATGTTATTCACATAAAAGAGGTAAAAGCTTAATTACCCTTTATTAGTATGGCATTTAAATTAAGAAATATGTCCAATTGCTGTAATATGTTAATACAAAGTAATAAATGCAAAAATATAATAGTTTGCCTTTTTAAGTGATAAATTCTATAAAAATACAAATATTGATTCAAAAAATTTTCGATTAAGTACAGACTATTTTTGATGCAATAAACAAATTAACCCAGATTAATTCAAATTAATATCATTTAAGTAACAGTTATGTGTGAGTACCAAATTTTATATATCCATTTTAAAAAAATTAAGAAAACTAATGAGTATATTTTCTTGTAATTGTTGTATAAATGACATGATCAAAATGAAACAGAATTAAGATTCATATAATCAAAAAGAAAAAAAAATTGAAGTTAATTTAATAATTAGGGGGAACAAAAGTTATATGCGAGGTTATTCACACATCAAAATTCCTAACAATTTACAGATTGCAATTTGAAAAAAAAAATTTTGACAATTTATATACACAATTTTGTTATTAATAATTAATTCATTTTTTAGGTCTAAAAGTGTCAATACAAAGAAGACTTTTTTGATGCAACCCAGGAATTTGAAGTTTGTATCTTCAATACTTCTCGCAATATTTTTGTCTTATTATTTAAAAAAATTACATAAGAATGTGCTAGTTAAATAAGTAGAAAAGTGTAACTGTGAAGTTAGAGAAGAAAAAAATTCACATAAGAAAAAAACATGATACAACAATCACAAGTAGTACCAGTACACCATTAAATTTCACAATAATCCTAGGTTTAATATTCTTAATGAGAAAAAAAAAATGTTACAGAAATATGTAGTCATTCCTTTAAAAATGAATCACTTCAACTAATTGCTTATTATATAATTTTGCCACAATAGTTTTCGTATGAACCCACCAGAACTTTTTACAGATGTAAATTTTGTTAAAGCATAATAAATATAATTTCTGCAATGTAAGTTTTGTTTTTTAAAAAGTGCAAAGTTTTTTTTATTTTTTTATTCTCAATACTTGAAAGGTTAAAGCCAACATCTGACTTTTCATACACACAAATTTAGTCCCATATCAATACCACATTATAAAATATAAAATTAAAGATACATATAAAATAAATATATACCGGAAGTTAAATTTTCACACTGTAACTGATGGTTAAAAAATTTATAATACTATTTATGGTAAATTATTATAAACTCTTTTACAAATATTATCAATAATCTTGATGACAAAACAATAATTAAAAATAATATAATTTTATTAATTCTGTAAAAAACAAAGATATTTATTGTATACATTGCTAATTCAATAGAGTTAAGGTTCTTTTACAAAAAATTTTCTTAAGGAATAATTATAATAATTTAAATGGTAATATCTTTATAAATAAATTAAATGTCTACCACAAAGCAGATCTATTTGCAATAGTTTAGATATTTAAACTATGAAGAATGCTATATTATTAATATTGATTTTTATGTATTTAGATACATTAATGATTCAATAGTTTTTATAAAAAAATACAGCATATATCCAACACTGACTTGTATCCTGATTACTTAAACCTCTTTAAAACTTACAATAACATATTACACACATATTACCTGAATACAACTTTACATATTATGGATAATATATTATAATAATATTATACAGCACAATTAGTAATATTTTTGAAAAAAGGATGCTCTTGATTTCAATATCATTACAAGAAGCTTTTTGGAATAGTTATATTCCTATTTCTGTTTATAAGTATATTTTTAGTTATTTCATTAATAGATGAAACTAATAATGTTAAAACATTTATTACTCCTTGTGTTCTGACAAGTATAACACAAGACTTACAAAGGTAAGCCAATAATCAATAGTGGAGGAAGTTTCAAGTAGAAGGATACAGGCACAAATGAAAAATTCTACTTGAAACTTCCTATACTATTGATTGAGTATTGACTTACATTTGAAAGCCTTGTGTTATACTTGTCGTCACACAAGGAGTCTACCTAGAGTCTCAAAAAAAAAATTTATTATTTATGGTTTGGAACATGACCATCTTATTAATTTTGGTTATGTACATCTTTAAGAAACTTTTCTTATTTATCTTAATGTTGCTGATTCGATTCACATTTTTCTTTCTTTACATTTTTTTAAAAATCCTTTCTACTAGTTAACACCAGCAGTTAACTTTTTAGACAATTTTGAAATTAGGAAGAGTCCTTTAGTTTTTATTACATTTGTTTTCTATAGTTTTTTTAGACAATTTAAAACTATTTTATTAAAGTAATTTTAAGCAAATTTTTTCTTTATATACTTTCTTGCAGTTATCATTGTTAATGGCTTCTTAATGGTAAATTTGTTTACTTCTTTTGTTGTTCTTTCATTTTAACAATTTAATTTTAAACCTTGAAATTTCTTCCTCAATTCCAAGTAGGTATAATATTTTAATTTTAAAAATTATACTTGATTCTCAGAAAAAAATGTTACGCTCATTCTTTTATTTTAGCTCAGGTATATAAGCAAATGAAGGGGAAGATTGACACCGTAAAACTATGTTCAACACTACAATTTCAACACTCGGTGTAAGAGTTTCCTAAAGTATTACTGTGGCCATTTTACTATGACCTATAATGTCTTGCTTTATTTCTACATGTCGTTCAGCTCTAAGTTCGAGATTCATAGTGATTTTGTTAAAGATTATTGATTTCATATATATACATAGCTGTAGTAAATTAGTTGGCATGGTCATAAACTCATAGCCGGCACCTCTCACTCTCTTAACTTCCTAATCACACTAATGTGAGGCCTTGGTCCATGACAGATGTAAAGTGCATCAGCCCCTTTACATAATGGGCTTTCAGGTACCTAGACTCCAATCTGTGACCTGACAAACACTGCCCCAGGATTCATGACCAAGACCATTAAGCTACTGCAGCTACTTTTTAATAGACTAATTATTTGAGAAAAGTGTACTTTTAACAATGGAAATCATTATAAACAAGTTAAAGACTTATCCCAAAGTAGAATGGCAAGTAATTTTTAAGTCATTATCTATATACACATTTATGAGCAAAAATGTAATAATACTTCAAATTATTTATATCAGTATACCAATGATTTTAAATGTTTGGTACAAATAAGGAATTCAAACAATATTAGTTTCTATCCTTAATCTGACACACGAATAATACGAATTGTCTAGATATCAAACTACAAGTAATAAATAATTTACTATGGATCAACATTTACAACAAATGAGAATGAAAAGAAGGAATTTATTCATTCAAAATAAATTACAGTTATTAGGGGACTCTGATTATTTGAAATTCATTTATTACAGTCTGATAGAAAATGGAAACATAGCATCAAAAGAAGAATTTATTGCATTGCATAATGATCAAAAGAGAAACTGTCAAAGTAGTTTCTGGAGATTAATGAGCATTATGAAACAAGGGGTAGAGAGGCAAGGATTATAAATTAATTCCATTAAATTAAATAAAATTTAATTTAGTTTAATTGCAAGAAATTTCATCTTCAAAAAAGTAATAAGAGTAACAAAGAGAGATTAAATAACAAAGGTTATTTTGACATTCAAAGCCAAGATTTAAGCTGAGTATCCACAGATCAACAGAGAATATATAAGAGACATTTTAGCCGACCAGAAAATATAGATTTAGTAAAAATATTTAACCGTAATGCTGAAAGAGAATGGGGCGGGGGGGGGGGGACAGATTGCAATACTCCTTTTTCTTTTTTTTAAGTATTAGGAATTTATTAACACTAAACGTATCATTTCATGATATTGGGTCATTTGTGAAGAGAGTATATTCAATCAGTAGTGATGAGCTCAAAACAAGACATATTGTCATCCAATGTTTGAAATGTAGATGTTATATATTTAGAATAAATATCATAACATTAAGGAAATCAGATATAGATATTAGCTAATGATTCATAAACAAACATTTAAGTACTTGCGGATACATACAATAGCTAATAAAGGTGGTAAAAGATCTGTTAGAATCAGTATCATTGGAATAGAATTTTAACTATGTTAATAGAGGAAAAATGAGCCACTCACTTCACCAGTATATGAACTTTTGAACCAGCAAATGAAATGACAGTGTAGTGAGCTCTTGTTAATCAATGTTAAAATGTAAACTGGACGTAGAACTGAAGGCAACACTTCAAATAACAAAATATAATTATTTCCAAAAACTATTCTCCCTTACCATCATATTATATCCAAATCTCCTACCACCTAATAAGGCATTATTGACAAGGTTATGATGTGTAAGAACTGCACCTTTAGGTTCGCCAGTGGTTCCCTAAGCAAAATCAAATTTTATAAACAAAATTAAGTGCATAAAATTTTTTATATATTATCCATAATTATACATTCATATTTAAATAACTACAGAAACAATTTTGTCATCTTATACTTCTTACTGAATCAGAAAATTTAATATTTGAAAAATACTAATAGCAGACAGAGCAAATAATGAAATACTTAATTTGTGTAAAATCAGTCATTAAGAGGAGATTTAAATTAAGCTATATTAAACAATTCTTTTTTAATCTTTTTAAAAAAATTTATTTGAGATTTAATTTTATGAATGTGATGCCCATTTTTATAGTAAAAGTCTTATAACTAAACTCAGTAGTGCAACAGCCCATTGCAGGCCCCAAGGCCTGCTATGCTCCTCTTAGCATGAGCATAGTGAAATGCATGAGCAGATATTCTGGTCAGGTGATCAGTCTGATGCGAAACCCACAGTGTTTAGTTCCCAAGTCAGCTTTTAGTACTCCTTTATCGACTTACTGAAGGAATGAAAGGCTGAGTAGATCTTGCCCAGTCTGGGGTTTGAACCACAGACCTGTGGAATAGAAATGCAATACGCTACCACTTGGCCACTAGGCTTCAATAAAAGTCTTGATTGCACAAAAGTTTACAGTGCAATTCATAAATTAGAGGAATTCACATTTTTTCCCCTTTCATTCTTTGCAGTTACTTTGATTTATTTTGTAACAGTAATTATTTTTATTGATAAATAATAATTAAAAGGGCAGAAATATTCTTTGTTATATGGCCTCCATCCAACTGGCAATCTTTGGTTTTGTACTTTTTTTAAGAGATGATAATTAAAAATCAAAATTTCTCCAAATCAGAAATGATAGGTGCACAGACATGAACTACAGAAATGAGGTCAGAAATTCACTGAAAATTTTTTATACCCATTATCCCCCAATGTTTATCAGTTCAGATATGATTTTTTAAAAATAAACTGTAATCATTAAATTCCAATAATTTATTTTTAAAAATTATCTACCTTATCAAAAAATTGAAACTGTTTGATGACTGATAATTTAGAATAAATTTTGTGATTGAGAACTACAAAAAACCCAACAAATATTAAAATGTGTTGAATCACAAAAATGTATCTCAAATTAAATTTTATTTAATTTTGATGTTAGGTTTTATAACAGTATTTGGAAAATATAAATATTATATGACAGGTAACTCATTTTTATAGTATTCTTGTGATTTACTATTAATGTATGTAACCTTTTCTTAACAATCTGTGTGCATTTGTGTTCCAAAGCAAAAAAATTCAACATTTGGATTAATCACCTCCAATGGGATATTGCTAGTAAACTTAAAGAACCTACTAGAATTGTAACAAAATATCAAAGTTTTCCTGCATATAAAATAAATCAAAAATAAACTCTTCAATCTGAGCACCAATCAAGAATTGCATATTACTATTAAATAATACTTCAATATTCAATTTTTATACTGCATTAAGTACTGCTATGTTGTTAAAATGAATATTTGGCTTTCATGAATAAATGGCAAAGTTGCATTTATATGTGTACCAAAGATTTTTCATGACAAACTGTCAGCAAATGTTTCCATATTTGCAGTCCACATATTTTAAATTCAAGAGTTGCAAAATACAGGAATACCTCACTTAGTACTCTTTATTGGTTTCCTCTAAAGTATAGCATAAAATGAATCTCCATTAACACTAAACACAGACACATTATTTCTTTTGGAAAATAAATAATTCATTTCTATCAAATTTTGTTTAAAAATACATTTGTATATTTACTAAATATAATAAAAGAGTAAAAGGCAAAAATAACAAACACTTTTTCTGCTTAATGTTACCAAAATGAAAAAGAAAAACATTTTTCGACAACAAAATCAGCCAAAGTTTTTTGTACCATCTTTTCCCCCTTTGTACATCAAGTGATAACATTTTCTAATTTTCACTAACTTTTCAAAGCTTTTTTTTTTCATTTGGGTCATTTTCTTTAATCAAACCACATGCTCTTCCAATGAGTAATTGTTCAAGTTTATTCGAAGAAAAGCAATTTTGGGGTTAGCACCTTTCATTTGATTTTCCTTTCTTCCTAATTCCCTTCTTCTGTACTGATGAGATTCATTACTATGAAGTTGAGTCTATTTAAATACACTTCATGATATTGGTAGCATCCAATGAGTCAAATCTTAAATGCTGTTCAAATTTCAGAATGCCTGCTGATATTTTTGTTTCTCCTTCATTAGGAATGAGTAAGGAATGATATTATATATATTTTTATAAAAGAATGAATCAGATGGGAAGAATATTGATATACATGGGATAAGGCAATCATACAGGCTGAATGTAAATTATGTTATAGTGAACAGAATCTGCTATAAACCCCTTCTTATAGTGATCGAGCTTGTCATACCCTTTCATTAACCATTGTGTTTATTATTGACTAAACAGCATTATTTATTTAGGCAATTGTATTTTGGCACAAATTCTTTCCAAACTGCATAATAATGAACAAATTAGCAATAAATTTTTTGTTATTACTCACATTACTGACCATACAAAAATGAGGTCTGCACTAAGCGAGGTATTCCTGTACACTGGTAAATAAACCATGAAATATTTTAATTGTAGAAATTGTTTACTTACAGAGGTAAACTGAATATTTACAGGATCATCAAACTGAATCAATTTTTCAGTTTCTGCCAAAATAGTAGCACTTTCTTTATTTCCATTATTAAGTACATCTTTAAAATTAAGTATTCCACTGAAGAAGAAACCCAAAATTGATTTTATGTATATATATTCTTTAAAAAAATAATATATAATTAATATTTGTAAAAATTAGTCAATTAGATAATATGAGCAGTTTATGGAATTATTAGAAATAATAAATAATTCTCTGTTATATAATGATCCAAACAGAAAACATTATAGATGTAAGAAATTGCTTGTAATTGTAAAGTTTTCAGATAAAATAGTAAATTTATATCAGATCAAAAGTACATATTTGTACATTGAACAAAATTACTACTTTAATTTTCAAGGACAGAACAATTTTAAATAATTCACGAAATAATTAAAGAATTGAATAAAAATTAAAAATATATATAGCTATCAATAGTGATATAACCAGTCATCAAAATATCCATAATGATGTAAGAAAATAAAGAGAAATTACTTTGTCTTTTTATCATAAAATATTTTCCATTTTGAAATTTTTTACGTATGTCCAATTGTATTATTAAAAAATTTGAGTACGTTTAAGAAACAGTTCATAGCATGTATTACATCTAAAGGAGTATTGATGAGGAAATAAACACATAAGTTGTTCGGTATTCGGTACAAAAAAGCAAAATTTCATAAAGTATTAGAAATAATATAAAACTAAAATAGCACCAGTAAACTTTAAGTTTTTTGATAATGGGATAGTTCAGAAAATTTGCTGCGTAAAAAATGTGATATTTTAGAGCATCATTATTTACTGTCATTTGAGAATATCTATGCATTTACTTGGTGTTTGCACAACATTTGTTTCTTTTTTACCATGACAATATTTTTGCCAAGGATCAATTTAAAGAATCCCTGCTTTCTCTGGGTTACATTTATGTACATACATCTTTTTGCATATCATAGAGAAATATAAACAGATTTCAAAGATAACATAAAATACAGAAATAATATCATATGCATGTAGGTTTCTCAGTTAAATTTTATCAAGTTAACTATAATTGTTAGATCCTAAGACTACAATCAGAGACCATTGCCTTTCCTTGATGTGAATTATGTCAGTCAATGAACATTTTGTTTAGGAATTTGGTAAATCTTTTTATCTGCGTTTCAAAAACTGCTAAAGAATATGTATGTTTATATGAGTTGCATTTTTGTTTTCTATGTATGTGTTTTAATGTTTTCTATGTTTGGTTAAACTAAATTTTTAAAAAATTGAAATTTTTGGATATTTTTAATGCTAAACATACCATAACGGGTCAAAAGACCAGTTTTCCTATGGTAGAGAATAAGTATGTATTAAGTGTCGGTATGTTTAGTGTTAATTTAACTTTTAGAAAACATTGAATTACTGAACCAAACACTATATTTCAAAAGTTGAACCTAATTTAACAATGAAAAATAAAGACATGACACAAAATTATCATTACTACTTTAATCTTAACAAATTGACTGACATAGTATATGTCAAGATTACTGTGTAAAAAGCCAATATTAATTGTAGTTGCACACATTGAAGTACTATGAATTTAACCCTAGTTGTAGAAATATGGCAAGTAAAAAACTATGAGATAATTTATGGTTAGCCCATAAGCAATAATGTAAATTATGAGTTATCTAATGGTTGACAGAGTCATCATGTTAATATAACTAATTTATAGTATACTATTTATTTGAAAACAATTTGAATTATTACATTTGAAAAAAGGAATATTTTAGAACATAATTTTTAGGTTACACTTCTGTATAATTTATTTTATTATACCAAGAAATAACTAAACAAAGTATTAGTAAGCAAAACCAAAAGTAAAAAAAAAAAATTTAAAAAGGATTTTTACTATAACTTACTTTTTCTTTTTATCAGACATAATTATAACTCTTTCCAAATGTGGTAAGCTGAAAAGGAAGGGAAAAAAATCATCAAATCCTGTCTTAAAAATACTGGTTATTAAGATTTTTTAACAAAATAAATCACCCATAACTTACTTATTGCTTTGAATTTTTTCAGATTTATTTTCGGACAGATCTGGAGCAATTTGCAAAAGCATTTTGTAATAATCTTGTGTTTTAAAGGCATCTGATATCACAAGTGCTTTACAACTAGCCTTGAAAGAAAACCTAGATGTTTATAAATATAAGCAGGATACATATACTGTGTTTCCTCAAAAATAAGACCTAATTAAAACTAAATTCTGGCACAATTTTTAGGATATAACATTAACTCTACCTCTAAAATAAACCTTAATTAAGATTGTCAGCCAAATTTGAACCAAATATTGCCAAGAATTGTGGAAGACTCCAAGTATGAAAATTTTCCAAAGAGAGGCTGGACCTTCAAACAGTCCAAGTATGGCAATCAGAATATAATCTCTGTCAATAGGTAGATGAGAGATATACTAAGAAGCATATATGTGAGAATCTGGTATTGACAATCACTAGTTCCTGAACTGAAAACATCTGACAAAAGATTGCTGACAAAAGAAAGATGTGTTTGGTTGTTCACTAAACTATATTCAAACATTCACCCTTGCAATGACACTACAGTTAGACTAACTGTCAGAAGAATCTAAAGTATTACAACACTGGATGGATGACTTCCTTTAGTATTGTGAATTGTGATGATCTTTATGACGATGTTTTAGAAAACAACAACATTGGGTTATTTGAATAAATGGAAATTTATGTAATTCTTGAACATTAAGAAAATGTAAAATATTATGCATGAAAAATAAGTCATTCCCTGAAAATAAGTTCCAAAGTGTCTTTTGCAGGAATAATTCATATAAGATTAGGTTTTATTTTGTGGGAAACATACTTATTTAATTTTCACTTAAAATACAATAATAAATCAAAGATTAAATTAAAAACATGCATCTTAATTTGCTTTAAAATGCTTAAAAATAAATAATTTACATGAAACTCACCTTATTTAAACAAAATGCTAACTCATTGCTTTGAAATGCAGGATTAAGATTAACCTATTTTAAAAATAAAATGTTTATTACATTCCACATCTGGTATAGTCAAATTCTGCACTGTATGAAGAGATAAAAAGTTTTAAAATTCTACAAAAATCTTTGTAATAAGATAGGTTTTGTAACTTCAATCATAAATAAATCATATTTTTCTATCAAAAGCTGTAAAATATTTAGATAATTGTTATTAATAAAACAAAAAAATTAATACCATCCAAGTATTAATACTTTTTATTTACATTTTGCTTTAAAAATATATATAAAAATATAAATAGATTTTAATAGATCAGCTAAAACATGAATATGATTTAATCACAAAGTCTAATTCATCTCAACAGTGTTTCATTACTGAAAGATATTTTTACTAATGTAAGTACTATGATGAAATTATTTGCAAATGTCTCACTAAAATGCTCGATGATATAATTAAATATACATAAAAGGTGTTAAATAGTACAAGTAATGAATTTTAGATTATGAAAAAAAAAAAATAAAAAAAAAAACTTTTAAGCAAATAAATATAATTTTATGTTTCCTTCAATAGGTTTGTACCAATTTTTTTTCGATTAATCCAGATTAATAAAAATTATAAATAAATAGGAACAGGAAAAGGATAGAATATAGAATTATAATTATTCTAAAATAAAAAATATAGCTATTTTTGAGCACTTAAATTAATTGAAATCTGAAAAATATTAAAAAATTTATTTTGAAAAAAATTTTCACAATTTTTTTGCTAATAATTAATATACATAAATTTTCTTTTAATAATACCGTATAAACTCCTCTTACAGAATTCACAAACAATGACTTTAAAAGTTCCTCTATAAAACTTACTAAATATCAAAAACAGCAATTACCAAGATTAAACCAGCTTTAGCGGCAGCAAATTGGGTAAGTGGCCATTCATAACAATTAGGACTACATATTCCAATTCTGTCACCTCTTCTTAAACCGAGAGAAATGAATCCAGAAGCTAATCTATCAGCCTAAAAATACATCAAACAACATAAGAAAAAAGATTTAAAAAAAATATTTAGCTACATATATTTTCACGTTTAAGTAGATTACATATCTTGCAATATAATGTAAAACAAGTCTTATTACATTTTTGCATAGTTTTATGATATAAATATGTACTAAAGGAAATTAAATGGATTTTCTTTAAAATAATTTAAATGACTTGTAAAGGATCTCAATTTCACATCAGAATGAACTGTAGAAAATTAATTAATTAAAAAGCTTTTCAATAATTTCAAAATTAAATAGATAATTTGTTTTTTAATAATATTACATATTCCTTTAACAATTGCAAATGTGTGTGTTTTGAATCTACTAACAAGTCTAAATATACAATTTTTTTCAAAAACTCAAATTTAAAAAAAAAAAAACTGTACATCACGTGTAGTTAGATAATTTTTAAAGAAATTTAAAATTTAGCATAATAATATGGAAATAAAAATAAATGAGTATTTCATACACCAATTAAAATTTTATTTCTGCATCATAGTATTTTAATGGATAATTTTTATTAAAATATATTATATTTTTTTATTTCTTTCTATGATCTGCATTTTGCATTACTCATAAAACAGGTCAAGCAGTGTTAGCAATCACCTTAAGTTGAAAAAAAGTCTTCATATAAGCATAAAAGCACTTGGCTATTTTTCAACAAGCAGAAAAACGGCAACAATGAGCAACAGTTTATTAATCTGGTTTTATTTTCTCAACTTTACTTGCTTTTATCAGACCAAAAATATTGATAGAAGAAATATTAACATTAGTAAGCATTCTTTTGGAATTTAACTTTTTCTTGATTAAAAGAAATGAAGTAAAATTAGATGTTCATTCAAAGATATGATTTATTGATGATAAATTATGAAATGCAATATTCAAAGTGAATGGGAGAAGAAACTGGTTTTACATTCCATTAGAAAAACTGTGTTTATAAAATCCCAATTTAATCTTGGAAACAAGGTAATTTTATTCCATAAATCCATCACTATACCACAATATATTTTTTATTCTTCTTACTAAATGCCTATCAATCTAAAATTAATGCATAATTAATTTTTTTTACCTGTTTATAGTATAAAAAGAAAGGAAGTTTATTATACTTTCATTTCCTTGAATGAGGGACACACACACATTCACATTCAATATTTTCAAGCATTTTAACACATACACATAACACATGCTGCTTATTTAGTAAAAAATTTGATGCTATATATTTTTATAATCCTATAATAAAAAATATGGATACATGATGAAAGAATTATAATTCTTAACTAAAAATAAAATTGAATAATTTATAAATTTTTTCAACACTGAAAGTTAAAAAAAATTGATTGATTGATTTTGGGGTTTAGAGCCGATTTCAGCTATACTGCACCAAACATTTGTTTTAATATCTGTGGTCTAGACGGGAAGAGAAAGAAAGAATGAATTGAATGACAAGAAAGAGGGTCAAAACTAGAGAAGGATCACTAGGGTACCCCGGGTTCGTGAAGCCCGTGTTTACCAAAGACAGTAAACCCTGTGGGAAAAGGAAAAGATCACTAGGGCACCTCGGGATTGTGACACCCGTACTCACCTAAAGAAGGTGAGCCCCCTGAGGGAAGAAAGTTAAAAAAAGTTAGATGTTAAAAATTTTTTCTTGAAATGAGATTTTGATTTAAAGGCAATTTTAACTGCTTCCCTGATTATCCCAATTTATCTCAGGTTCATGAATAATGTAATTATTATCCTCAGTTATCTAGAGCAGTGCTTCCCAACCTTTTTATTGTCATGGACCGGTAAATGTTTGATAATTTCACTGTGGTGGCTGAGAGTGGGACATTGATTATTTATATTTTAGATTGCTTTGATTTAATAATTTTAATTTCATTGCATTTAAATATGCCATCAGAATGAAATGCAGTTACACCAAGGAATGAATATAAAATGATTTAACATGGAATAGTGCACAAAACCTGAGAGAAATACACCACAGTAAATTAAATGTAAATAATTTAATGTTCCTTGGGCGACCTGGTGCCACTTAATCCACAGACCCTTCCCGGTATGTGGTCCAGGGGTTGGAAACCACTGATTAAGAGCATAAAAGAATTTGTCAGTACAAGTTTATTTATCCTGTTTCTATTTGGCCTGAAGCTAAGAATGAAAAAAAAGTTGACCAAAAGAGAGGGGGGGGGGGAATATGTTATAAGATTTTCTTTCATTCATTGCATTTGACTTTGTGGAATTCCTGCATTTTGAACAGCAAATCAGGAAGTTCATGATCACTAAAAAACAATTTAGAATAAAACTTGAGAGAAAACTAATTGCATAAAATCATTGTGAAATTTTTCTGCAACATCAGGACGACCCAACATATGTCTATCACTCAGGCTAACCTTAAAGAATGTAACAGATGCTATTCCTGGTACTGAGAAAAATCAACCAGATAACAAAATGTCAAGTATCACTTTGTGTGTTGTCCCATGCTTCATAAACTATTATACAAAGACTAATCTTTAATTTTTCTTTCATTTGGCGGAGCACTTTGGGTGGTAAACTGATAAAAATAAATGATGTTGAATTTTTTACATGCATGTAAAAAACTCAACCTAAGACGTGCATATTATGTTTTGTTTCAGACCATAGCATTTAATAACAAAATAAAAAATATCATGATTTTTTTTTTTGCCTTTTTTCAAAAAAAAAAATTGTTAGGGAAGCAGTTAATGTATATTTAAATAAAAAAAACCTTCAACCATGTCAGTTGGTTTAATTTTAGTCAGGCCTACACCAATCATTTCAATGAACAAAGCCATCTTAATTAAACTGAATGAATCTTCATAGCAAATTTGGAATATCATATTTTGCAAAATGGTTGATGGAATTTTACACATGAACCTGATTATTTACTTTAAGAAACAAGCAAACAAAAAGTATTCAGCATAAACAACCTCATTTCTAAATTCTGAGTAGTTTTTAGAGATATCTTGATGCATTGAAATAAATGCTGTCTTGTCTCCATATTTATCCGCAGTTTCATCAAGAAGCTGGCCAATTCGAGAACCTGACAGCAAAACATCTCCATACATTGCATAGTAGCTGTTTTTTATTTTTTGTTGTATTTCACTAATAAACCTATGAAAATATTAAGTTATTTACAAATTAATACAGCACATTTTTCATACATTATTAAAAACTTCATTAATTTTTCATTCATTTTTTTGCAATTTGTGTGGAAATAAGCATATGTAAACATCAAAAATAAAATTGATTAAATAAAATAATAGGCAGTCAGGAATGTACACAAATATTTCCAGGGATAAAAATCTCATTCTATAAAAAAAAAAAAGTGTAACTTACAAAGCCAAAAGAAAGTTTATTGTAATAACACAAGCAAATAAAATCTCTATAAATGGGAATATTTGCAATATTTAATAATTTAAATTATTCTTTTTTAAATATCTGGAAAATACTTCCCTATACTGATTAAAAAATTCAAAGTAAAAAAAGTTTTTACAAATGTATACAAAGCATATTTGTTGAGTGGAACTATAAAAAAATTAATAATTCACATCAAGAATCTCAAAGAATAAAAATATCATAGTAAAATGTTTAAATGTTGATGAATGTGAATATAGTTATGATCCTTTCTCAAACTCTATTATTTTTAAGTCTTCAGATACAGCTTTACTTCACTTTTGAAAATATCAATATCTGTATTATCACACAAGCAGGAAGAATATTTTTTAATTGCCAAATCTTTAACTACGGGAATTAAATTTGATAAAAAAAATCTAATCGGTAATAAATTAGTTGATTTTCATTAATAAAATTTTATGCCAAAAATAACATATAATCATAAAAAAGTATTAGTTCAGTATTTAATACCAATATGTCAAAAAACGATATATAATACACAGATAATTAATTAGAAATATTAAAATAATGAAATCTATGTACGAGATTTGAAAAAAATTGACAAACCTAGTATGTGTATAATGAAATTTTAACGTCCTAACAAAAGACTTACGAACTTTGAAACAATTCATGATGCAAAACCTGCCAGATAAGATATGACAGATTCTAAAACTATATATTCAACAAAATTTCCTTTAATATTTACGGCTATTTTAAAAGGTTTGTGATGTACCGATTGCAACTTAGATATAGACTAAGATAACATCAAAACATACATCAACTTCCAAAATGGAATGATTGATTGATTGGTTTGTTGTAGGAAATAATGGACTCGATACACCTGACGTCATAATCACGTGATGATATACAAAACAAATAGCCACGTGTTTGATTCGACTGAGTATTTTGGCTGAATTTTCGTATTTACATCTACTATCAAAAACAAATGAAAGAAGTCCCAAAAGAAATTTCGACTGAAATGTGTGTACTTTTTAATTATTTCATTTTCAATTTTTTTTTTTATTAAATACGCTGACGAGATTTTTAAAGTTTTAAAAAGAGTCTGAAATATTTTCTGAGCATTTCGAATTCGAAGAATTTTAATTTTGCAAACATATACAGATCAGGGTACCACTTCTGTGATCTATTCTGAATGCTCTGTAGTTGATTACCTACGTTTTTTTTTTCAATTCCTACTATTAGTTCACACTTTCTCAATATTTATTTATGTTGTTCAAATTTTCAATCGTTAGTAAAATACATTTTAAAGCCCTCGATTGAGCTAAAATTTTATGTACATGATTATTTTGGTTGACAATACAGAATTCAATTAATAAAAATTAATTGATTAAAACTAATTATTCTAATTATTATAAATACATCCATGTTGCATCATTTTTGGCGACATAGTGACCATTTTGGCGACTTGTGTCCAAAATTAAAAAGGTTTTTTCTCACATTTTAAAACATTCAGTTGAACTGAAATTTGAAACATTTGTTTTGGATAGCAATGCAATACTTTAATGATAATTAATAAAAATTAATTGTCACTTAATGTCGTGATTCTTCATATGTATACACATATTTATATTAACTATAATTATTTGATAAAAAGTAACTAAAATAAAAATTTTCTTACCTAAGAAGGAATTGACTTATTTTTCTTATAATACTTGTTTTTGTTATTTTAAGATTATTTTTGACAATTTTACAAGCACTACAGACAAAAATTTGAAACTGAACTGTCTTAATAAAGAAATTTGTTCTGTTAAATTTTATTGGAATAAAATCTCACTCTTAAATTTTGCCATCCATTTAGTAGCAATACAAAATACTTTTTAATTTATAGAAATATCATAACTTTGTTCATTTTATTTCCTAACTGTGTATATAATGTTATTATATATCTATGCATTTTCTATGCTGCAGTCATTTGAAATTTTATTGTACTGTATGTTGATAAATGTGTCGACTTCAAAGCATTTCCAATTTTGCAGACACGAAAAAACAAACCAGGGTTCTACTTCTGGGACCTGTTCTGATTTTCTAACTGATGAATAAGTATGCAGTTGAACTCACCTACATTTTTTTTTCTTTTTCTCTTTATATAACTATTTTCATTAATTTAACAAGCATGATAGATAAGATTTTGAAACTGAACTGGCTCAGCAAAGTCATTGTTTTGTAATTTTCAGAACAATACACTTACAATACAAGTAAATCAATGAAGTTCATATGTACTTTAAAAAATATGCATCCATAAATGTATAATGCTGTATGGTGAAGAACATACAATATATTTTAATAATTTGTGAGATTCATATTCCACTATTTTTCCAGAAATCAGAGAATAAATCAATTCGATACTGAAGAGCTAGATCATATAGAAATTGAGCAGCACGTATCTATCTATATTCTTAAAATACTGATTGCATTAAATTTCCTAATATTAAAAAAACAATTACGATAAAAGAAAATTTCTAATTATCAATTTTACTATACAACTGACATTTTAAATTTCACGTTATTTTTATTTTACATTTTTACAAGCTTTAAATTCATGAGTAGTTACATATACATGCATAATTATGTAAAAAAAAATTTTAAAATTCTTTTAATACAGGGATAGCAAACACTTTCCATTCCTTCCTAGATAAGCTTGCCTTTCACAAAACAGAATAGAAGCAGAAGAATATTGTACAGAAAAATAAATGCATTGCAAATAACATTAAGTGATTTGCATATGAAAACCTTAACAGAGGGTTTCATTGCAAGAAATTTTTTAGTGTATTCAATGTTTTAAATATTGAAAATACCTTAATGTCCCCCCAAAATAATATTTTGCAAGTGATTGATATGTTTTTGGTAAAATTAAGGACAGGTGTGTCCAACACACACACAATAGAACATATGTTTAGTTAATCTAAATTTTACACATCTTCACAGTAGTTAACAGAGATACTTCAGTATTTAATTATCTAAAAAATTAGGATGCAAAAATCTGATATGTAACCATACATGTTGTATCAAAAACAGGTATACATATATATAAATCAAAAACTTATTGTTTTCAATAATTTTAGGATATTACAGGGAAAAGAAACATTTTTGAGAACCATTCACTCTAGAAATGGAAAAATATTTTAATTTACTACAGCTTCTTTAATGTTTATACTTGATGATTAATCAAGTACCATTTTTAAACATTAGAAGTCAAAATTATCATTTACCATTTGTAAAATTACATGTAAAAAAATTATGCAACATTTTGAAAGTCCTTACTCACTGTGCTATTTTAGGTAAAAGATATGATTGATCGAGAATTGATTTCCAAATATTATAAATTAAAGAATTAAAATTTTTTAATTAAAATCTGTGTATAATAGAATATGTTTATGTCCATTTATGGAATATAAAAATCCTGCTCACTCTTACATGATCAAAATAAAAAAGTCATTTTTGAATCCCTAATTCTTTTACAAAATAAATAATTGAATAATTGTAATATATTTGTGTGGTATCTATTAGCACAACATTTATTTTTCAGAGTTTGACTGTGGTATAAACCTATCACACACTTGTACAATTTTTTTTACTATGTATTACAAATAAGCATTTATAGGTATTTGCACAATTTGTAGAAGATTTATCATTGTTGATTAGATTTGTGCTTTATATCAATTTATTTTTACATAAATATAAAAGTCTAAAAGACTCATGAATATTGATATTATCCTGCTTATAAGTCCTGAATAAATTTTTCGCATTGAGTTACTTACAAATATTGACCCAAGAAGAGTACTTGGATCAATTATATATTTGAGAATTAGGATCATGAAACCGAATCTGGCTTTATGTATAGACATTTGATTCTGTGGGATGTTGTTGCATTATACAGCCAATAACTGGAGCTGTTCCTGCTCATGTTTGAACACAGTAATAATAACATAATTTTTTAAAGTTCTTGATGTGTTTTTGCTTGGCAAAATTATTTGGCAGTTTAATACATATGTTCCTAATTTTGGAATGGTATGAGTACTGATTTAGTATTTCTTTGAAAAACTTTGAAGTAATTTAATATTTTGCTCAAGAATAATTTGGGAAACTGAAAAGTTTTTTGAAATTTAGGATTTTCCTTGTAAACTAATGATATAATTAGTTAATTATCTTGCTTATAAGTAGTAGAAACTTATTTTGATTAGAATGGAACTCTGTTTATTCATGATAAACTTTGGTAACTTGATGTTTAATAATGATTTTAATCTTTAATAATATAATTTGGTGGCAAGCTTCTCTCAATGGTATGGGCCACAAGAAAGTGTCAAAAAATTGTTTTTTAAATGTTTAGGGCATTGTGAGGCCTTAAAATAGTATGATTTATACCAATACATTGTGAAGTTTTTAAAATATGTTATAAAATACTAATATTTAGCAATTTTAGTTTTAGTAATTATCACCTACAAATGTTGAATTTTTTATAAATTATTGTCTCCTTGGAAAAAAATGAATTATATTAAAATATGGGAAAA
>BMAO01027816.1:0-18925 GCA_019973975.1 Trichonephila clavata | reverse complement strand
TATCTTGATTACGTATCATTGAAATGCATTCTTCTCTTTCGAACTTTATTAATTAGTGATAAAGGTATATTTCATATTTCTCAAATAAAATTTAAAATCATACGATAAATATATGATCTTTAAAACATTTTTGTTATAGGAAATTTCAAGGAACCAAAACACAAAATATAATAAATATATAAATAAAAATAAACAACCCTATATATATATATATATATTCAGCTAACGTAGTTTACTTATTCAACATCTGTCAATGTTATACTTTCAGTGTATGATACTAGACTCATAATAACCTTATGTATAGCCATCAGTAAATCAAATTGA
The DNA here is from genome assembly GCA_019973975.1 of Trichonephila clavata. Taxonomy (NCBI): domain Eukaryota; kingdom Metazoa; phylum Arthropoda; class Arachnida; order Araneae; family Nephilidae; genus Trichonephila; species Trichonephila clavata. Next base: position 18,601 of record BMAO01027816.1, on the reverse strand, counting down.
AATGAAAACGCGCAATGGTTTCAGCGTTTGAAGGGTTAGAAAGAAGACGGTTTTCATCAACTTGACATTTTAAATATATGCTCATCTTATTGACAATATCTCTGTCAGCTTCCCTTCTATCAAACAAAACATAGACTTGATGCGTACTTAGACTCGGGTTGATTTCTTCGGGCTGCTCTACCTAACTGAACATTTAGTGATATAAGATTCGCAAAAAGCAAAATTACAAGATGTTTAATCATACTTCTTGTGCGAGTCTTGTGCGTGAAAGTTAAATATAAAATTTTATCAGAATCTTCATTTTAAAATGTTTGAATGAACAATTTCAACAATACATAGTTACCGCAGTATAACTTAAATAATATATCCGGTTTTAATTTTTACTTTATAATTTTATTTCCCTGTTGTATTTAAAAGACGAAAAGTAATATTTTCTAGTTAGGTTTTTTTGTAGAGCATCTCTAACCGGCTCTTTTGAGAAAGTACTGTTTCATCGTTTAATTTAGTATATTTAAAGTTTTTAATCAGATACCGCCAAATTAGTCGTATCAATGACAAGGGGCCCCCACGCATAGGGGCCCCAACATATGTAAGCAAAAAATCGCGAAGTCTTAAAGGGCCCAAATTTAATGTTTGATACAGGGCCCACTTAAGACTAGTTACGCCAGTGTTTTTGATCGTTTATTTTCTTACATTAAATCTACTTTTACTTTCAAATATTTAATTTTAAAAATTGATTATTTGTATTTTTAGAGATAAAGAAAAATGGCTGTTTTTCATATTTTTAATGTATGGCATATAACAGAGGTCAAAAACTGATAAACAATCATATAACATAAGCCCTAGAATAGTTGAATATAGAAAAATGGAACAATTATTTTAATAGGCATTCATTTATTTAGATTTTTGTATTTTTAGAGATAAAGAAAAATGGCTGTTTTTCATATTTTTAATGTATGGCATATAACAGAGGTCAAAAAACTGATATACAATCATATAACATAAGTCCTAGATAGTTGAATATAGAAAAATGGAACAAATTATTTTAATAGGCATTCACACAGGAAAAACAATTATCTTCTAATAACTCCATTTTTCTTATTCTCACAGCTATGTTAAGAAAATGGAGAAAGCACAAATGTAAAGACACTAATATGTAAATTCTGTAACAGAATATATGAAAATATGTAAGAAAATATGTAAGTTCTGAAACAGCTTACTTAAAATAAAATGCATTGAAAGCGTTTATAACCGTATAGTAAACAAGCCAATTTAATAGTTATGAATCTTGTAAAAGTTATCGCATAAAAAGAGACAAATATGCTGCATATTCAAAGAAACAATATGTAACGCACTTATATTTCACCCCAGCTAGTGGAATTATTATATGTCATTTTACTTCTTCAGCTTCCATTTCATTTTGAAAGTTTACGCTTTATCCAGAACAATGCCAGAAGTTTTCTAGTGTTACATTGTTTTTACAATCCATAAAACTGACATTCCATTTTGTATTTAAGTTAATAAAAAAATAAAATAAATATATTTTTCTATTTTTAAATTTATCTCATATAATGCCAACTATTCACAGATGTCGCATATGTGTGTGTAACCACTAAAATATCAATGGTTTTCTAAATATTAATCAGTGTTGTATGTGAATGTTAGTAATAATAAAATATTATTTAAAATTAAATAAAAAATGCACAGATATTCTAATCTATTGAGTTTGCTAACTGAGTTCCTGCCTTTTTTCATCACTTAAAACAGGAGGAATTCATGCTGAACACTTCTGAACCTTTTTCCTTAGAAAAAAAAAAATGCTTTTTCTATTGCAGTAGGGGCCGCCCTTCCTCTGGTCGCTTCCTTGTTGTTTAAACGCGAATTTTCATGCAAAATCGGCTGAATCGCTCTTCTTTGAATTCAGTAGCACAGCCAAAACTAAAAAGCGCCTTTGAGGTTAAAATTTTAATTTTTGGAACTTTGCATACCAATCACAAGCTATGACACTCTCTCCATACATAGCACAAATGTCGTGAGCAACTCTTAAGTCCTTAAAAACTTGATTAAAAGTATAAGAAGAATATGCCAAAAATACTCATTTTTGTCAACTTGACATTCCACCCACTTTAATGGCCTGAAAATTATCATAAATTAACTCTTTCGAACGAATTAAAACAGTTCAAAATTATGCTAAAAATATTTAATACCATGTGAAATGCTAATATTAAAAAAAAAAACGGTGGGAAGTTTAACTTGCGAACCAAAAGCATAAATATTCACAAAATTTCTCAAACTTATATATATATATATATATATAAATCAAAAACCTTCATATTTGCTTGTCAATGTAGTTACCTCGTTATTTTTACTGCTCTCATTTCATTTTATAAGGTGTACACACAATCAAAAACCTCACAAAATTCCTCTATGTGACATCCTCTCACTCTACAAAACTGACATTCTGCATATTGACTTAGCCTAGCAGTGACATATTTACTTTATAACTTGCAAATTTGTCTCTTTTAATACGAAGCACCGGCAAGAATTCGCTTTTTGTGTGGTGTTGAATACATTTCCCCCGAGTTTCCAAGTGACGGGATTAATTCGTTGTGTACCCAAGTGCTCCGCGATTGTGGGTTGCCAGCGAAAAGTAAAATATAGGAGGAAAGACGAACAAAAGTGTAATATTGTGTTTGGGAAAGTTAATGAAGACAGACGGTGCCTATTATTTTCGTTTCTTCATTAGCTCTGCCAACGGAAAACTGCCGACGTTTCTCCGCGGAAGGATAAACAGAAAGAAGGAGAGACGATAGTTGACTTAACTAATTGCTGGCATTCATCAATAGGGGGTGTTAAGGGGTATATCGATACATTTTTTTCATATTCCTATTAATATCATGTATATATTGTTGTAATAAAAGGTTATGATCGATTATATACTTTGTTATATATGGTGGTATGTCTTTTATTAATACATATTATGAATCAGATATATTTTTGTTCTATTTTGCGACATTTCTTTCCCAAGATTACATTGGTTACTTGATTGTAGAAATACAGTTGGAACTCCATTTTACGACCTTTATTTTGTGGATTTTTCTACTTATTTGCTTCGTAATGTACATTTCAAATAGCGAAGTGCATTTTCTATTTAACGAACTTATTTTCTTGTAATTCGATTTTTTTATCCCTATTTTTCAATTCCTCTTTTCTCTACTATTAGTTTTACACTCTCCTTACCACACACACACACACACACAACATATATATTATAAATTAATATATATATATATATATATATATATATATATATTTTGTATACTGAAGCATCCATTTCTTTGTATTTTGCTCTGTTGTTTCAATCTTTTCATATCTCCTTCTAAATTCTGTTGTATTGTTATCTGGCAATTGATATTCTTTTGTGTATTGATCATTGTGGTTCATCTCTCTTTGTAGAGAATTTAGATTATATATATATTATATATATATATATATATATATATATATATATTATATAATATATTCTTGTTTCGAATTTTCAATCCATTATAAAAATACTTTTTATTCTTCCAATCAGGTTCAAATACATTTTTTAAAACTTGTAGTGGATAGCACTTGATGTTAATACAGTTTTTTCAAATAGTATTTCATTAATTTAAAATTAATTAACTAATTTTAGTTTTATATGTGAGAAAAAAATTAAATTTGTTCCGAATGAAGTCAATAGATGACGACAGTACATTGATTATCCAACTACCAGGTATGGAAAATTGCAAGGAAATTCGTTTTCTATTTTTGACACTTAATATTGTGATTTTGTCATATGAAAAAGCAAATTAAAGTTAATTGTAATTATTTAATAAAAAGTAACTTAAGTAAAAAATTTTCTTTGTTGACTTTAGCAGGAATTGACTTAATTTTTTTTTTTATATTACTTGTTTAAATATTTTTGGATGTTTCGAATTATTCTCTCTTTGAAAACATTGCAGGGGGCTCAATAATTTTAAACTGGTTTTACCAGGTGCCTAACTCACAAGAGCAATACAATTGCTGCAATTTTTCAAACAAAAACTTTAATAAAATTAACAGATTTCTCCTCAGTAATTATGTGTAAATGAAAGGACGATCATGGTAGTATATGCTTAAAAGTAAAGGTTATAAAATAATGAATGTTTAAAATTAATTGTAGGCTTAAAAATTAGAAAATATTAAAAAACTCATGAATTTTAATATAAAATTACTTTTAAGGTTACAAATACAGTGTATATTCCTGGACAATGTCTTTTCTCTTGTTTTCCTTGTAAATTTCTTTTTGATTCGTAAGATATATAAAATAAATAGATATTAATTTACAAAAATTGTGAATAATTACTTAATAATATTGCCATGGCTTTGGAATACAATAAAAGGAGTGTGGCAGTGTTTGCGAAGGATTTACTTATGTCGAAGAAGGTTTTACTTATTTATTCCATTTCATCCTACCCAATACATCACATACGCTCGCCAAATGGTGGCATTGGGTAGCGAATTACGTAACTTTTTACCGGCAATTAAGGGATTAATTATAAACCGTGCAAATTATCAAGAGAGATAAGTGTTAATTTTTGTAAACAGTTTATATATGACAAATCCATGGGATCACTGGTAATTATTAAACTTAGTACTGTTAAATTAATCATAAAATACATTGCGCGCAGTACTGATACATTTATAAATGGATTATACAGTGTAGATATATATTTTATATTTTATTATGCCAAATGTATTTTGCTTACTGTCAGTAAATTTATTATTTTTTTAAATAATCTTTTGATTTCGATTTTGCAATATGCTCGCACCCCCTCGTAGTGTTATCAAGCCCCCCTAGGGGGCGCGCCTCACAGTTTGAGAAACGCTGATTTAAAGGGTTGATCTAGCTGCAGTATTTCAATTCGTTTAACTAACAAAAATAAAACTATATTTCAGTAAATAATAATTCCAATACAATACATTAATAAACAAAATGATTTTTTAAGCAAAGTCTTTTTCATATGCAGGAGTGGTGGCCATATTCAAAGGTTTACGACTTAGCGAATTTTTTTTTCATATGGTATATTTCCAAATTTCTACAGAAAACATTCCAGAAAAATAAATTTAACTTGTAATAGACAGTGCTTCTTTCAAAAATTTCTACCTCTGTTCCAGACATTGCATTTATAAGATAAGATGCTTGCATTATTCTGTTTATTAATATAAAGATTTCAAAGGTTTACGACTTGACAATTTTTTTTTCATGCTGTATAAACTTTGTAGAGAAAACATCCAAAAAGATAAATTTAACCTGTAATGGACAGCGCTTCTTTCAAAAATTTCTACCTCTGTTCCAGACATTGCATTTATAAGATAAGAAATTTGCATTATTCTGTTTATTAATATAAAGATTTCAAAGGTTTACAGCTTGGAAATTTTTTTTTCATGCTGTATATTTTCAACTTTGTAGAGAAAACATCCAAAAAAATAAATTCAACCTGTAATGGACAGCGTTTCTTTCAAAAATTTCTACCTCTGTTCCAGACATTGCATTTATAAGATGAGATACTTGCATTATTTTGTTTATTAATATAGAGATATTAAGAAATCATTAAAAGCACAAAAACTTATCATTATGTATTTTCAGGAAATTTTAATCCTTTGGTTCGATGCTAGACGTAAACATATAAATATTAAATTTACAACTGCATAGTACTTTTCTCTAAGAAATTCTGAACGTGCATTCTGAACTGGATTCTTGCTACGGAACATTATCCTGAAGAAGAGCTGCTTACTGTTTCGCATCCAAATATCAAAGGGAAAAAATCTTTTTAAATCTAAACAAACCAGGGACAGATAAGCAAAAAAAGAAAGGCTTTATCGAAGGTTAAGAGCTAAAATCAGAACTACTGAGAGCTTCCTTGACTACCTCAATTGGATAGCATTTTGGACGTCTAGTGTTCCACTTCAGACTTTCGAACGCATGTGTCCTTCTTGTAGTTTCTAAGAAGGAAGAAATACTGAAAGGACTATACGAATAGTTACCCGAATTTCAAATATATTTGGTTGCTTAAAAATACTTATATTCCTTAAATTTAAGTCATTTTAAAAATTTATATTCTGTGATTTGCCATATTTTTTTTTTGGAAATACGCATATATACCACACGTACCAGCGTATTACGCTTACCTATACTGCCAAACTACATTTTTATTTTTTATGATTATTCGACGTACAGCGCGCATCCTTTTTTGTACGAGAAAAACAAAAAATTCATGTACAATGCTCTTATTTTTTGAAGTCGTTTATTCAAAGTATTATACCAGGCTTTTGTGAGTAACAGTATACTTCTAGAATTAAAACCCTAAAGATTAAGGAAAGAGATGTTAGAAAGTATCTGAATGTTAGAAGGTGAAAATAGGCCCCAAATGCGCTATGGCAGTGTAAATGTATTATGTGAGTGGATAATAAAGACATGAATTGACATTAAACCTGACATAATTCAAAAGCCATTTAAAACTTGTACTATATATCTAACAAACTAGATGAAACAGAAGAAGATTATTTATTTATTGATCAGAGTAATAGCGATGATGAAAAAATAAAATAGGATTCGATGATGTGTGCATGAAAATGTATTTAAAAGAGACGAACATGACGAGTTTTTCATGCTTTCCTATCATGAAAGTTCATAAAGTTATATAATTTTCTTTAAATAAACAGTATTACATACATATAGCAATCTAATTTTTTTCTCAGTACTCATCTTCTCTTTATTTTTAAAGCTGTCATCTTTATATCCATAACGCACCCTCGTAACTTTAGATCTTACTTTTTGTGTTAAAAGTGCACGTTATACGCTGGTTTATATGGTACATATATATGTGGGGTCGTGGCACGGAGTTCTAGGGGTATTTTAATGATAACACTGGTTTTTACTAAAATTAGCGATAAATGGTGGACATTTGTTTCAGGACTACACATTAATATAAAAACACATGGAGACATAATGAATAACGTTTAGGTAAACACTTCTTGCACTTAACTATAGTATTCAGTTCTTGAATTCAAGTACAGTTCTTACACAACAGTTTGCTATGGTAACACCGTTCTTCACATGATACGCTATGGAGTTCAGGAGATGGATGAGTGGCCTACGCATCACTCCCCTTCTAGCATTAGACTGCTGGCCCCTACAAGGCCAGTTCCCGGTAGTTCAATCTTTTCCAGCAACGTTGGATCTCCGACATATGCGTCAGTCCTCGCTCGCTCGCTCATTATTACTCTCCTCTTGTTAGTTCGCTGGTGGCCGCGTCGCTAGCGCCCTCTAGAGATTGGTCTATGGGGAAAATCTCCCCTCATATATATATATATATACATGACTATAACTTTAGCTATCATAAATTACAGAAAATATGTGTTATTAAAATGTTTATTAACCAGTCAATGAAATTCATAGGTGGGTAAATTTTCAAAAAGTTAGAGAACTCTATAATAATCCTTTTATATGCTTTTAAGAGAGACAGCAATTCTACAAACTTTAACTAAAAATTCTTAAAATCACGTAAACTGAAATAGGCTCAGTAGGCCTTGGCCCTCATGGGCTGTTGCGCCACTGAGTTCAGTTCAATAGGCTTATGAATACTACACATTTCTTGAATACTACACATTTGTAAAATAAGAAGATTATTTTAGAATGTAATGTCCCTCAATAAATAATAAAACTGCATAATTTTTTATAACGTACTAAAAAAATTTATACTTACTTCGTCAGAAATACCTGAAAAACCATTTTAAAGATTTTTAACTTTTAAAATGCTTCATCATTAGATTTGTGATTAGATTATTTTTCAAAATGAGGGACAATCAGTTTATTTTTAAAACTGTGTGTGTGTGTGTTTTAAACAATAAATAGTATTATTCACCCATGAAAACCTTCTACATTTTTCACTTCAAGTATATGAAACAATTAGAAAAAAACTAATGGTTAATTAATTGGTGAGTATTCTTGAAACAAAATAAGCTTAAAAGTTATTGATAGATGTGCACTCATATGCATATTTGTCAACATCTTTTCCTCGACAAAATTAAATTTGCCTTATATTCATTGATAATCAATTGAACCAATGCAAAATGACATTCTACTTGATGTCGTACCAGCAACTAAGCAACAGGTCATTACTTGAACCAAATTGACTGTTTACAGATACCATCCACACAACAGCGTTAAAATATGAAGCTACCTTAAGTTCAAAACAAAACGACCAGCATTAATAATTCAAGTCTCCAGAAAAAATATCTGAAACGAGTGAAAGAAAACTGTCCTGGCAGCAAGCAAAAACATCATCACCTTGTCGTCCACCAGGCGAACTACATGCATCACCAGTAACCAAGGCTATGTGGATCAATAGGCGCAAACAAGAGAAACCCAAATCCAATATCGCATGCGGACATGACGGCGGTGGCTTAATGAAATAACAAGAAAACAACAGCAAGGAAAGATCAAATGATGGAAAAAAAATAATGAAGATATATATAAATAATAAACTCACCACGCTTTCGTGACGTCCATGCGTATGCCCGGACATGTTACCACTAGAGATGATAAATTAAGGCGATATAATCAATAGCTGTGCTTGGGTTACGAGTCGAAGCCTGTCTAATTATGTAAGACTGGAAACAGATTGGCTAAGGGTTTTCTCGATAAAACCTCGCAGAGGGTACGGGATGCACTGAGTCTAATTAGTTGGGGTCTTCGGATGGGATGGCGAGGTACACACGACGAAAAAGATTAAGGAATGATACGGTTTTGTCGAGGTACGGGGAGATGAAAAGGGTTGAATGCGAGGGGCAAAAAGGGAATAATGATTTGGAACTTACTGGGGAGGGTGTTTTCTGTACTGTGGCATTGAGATGTAGTATTTCATGGGTGATGAAAAATTGTGTATGACGATAGGCTGTAAAATCTGGCATATAACACGCACTTTTAACACAAAAAGTAAGATTGTAAGGTGCGCGTTATACGCCGGGTATAAAAATGAGAGCTTTAAATACGAAAAAAAGATGAGCATAGAAAAAAATTAGATTTCTATATACATCGAAGTATTGTTTAATTAAAAGAAATGACACTTTTTATGAACTTAAGGGTTATATAGGTGTAGAAGTATACTATTTCCTTCTAACGCTTGGAATAATACGTCTAAGAAATGACTTCAAAACAAAAGAACATTGTTCACGCACATTTCAGGTTTTTTCGTAAAAAAAAGGAAATATATTCGCGTGTTAGACTGTTTTATTATTATATAGACTGTTGAGTAATACTTCAATTAAAGGCTTGTTTAGTGTTAGTGAGCTATTCGGGAAAATACAACCAAATTAAGTCTTAAAACACTCACAATTTCAACATAAACGCAAAATCATAAAAGTACATGAAAATACCCTTCTGATAGAACCTATAAAACGAAAGGCTCCAAAATTAAATATATATCAGGTTGCTGTCAATTCTAATTTACACTTTATGTTCGACATTTTATATAATTTTTTTCATTGATTTCCATGTTATTCTGCCCTTTAATCTTCTAAAAGATTTATGCAACCTATGAATATATTCATAGGTTGCATAATACCTTATATAATATACCTTAATTATGTTTTTTATCTTATTTAAATCTCAGAAAAAAATACATACAAAGAAAAAAAGGATAAACTTCGCAAGACAATTAAAAAAAAATCTTTTTATTACATTCAGACGCGAATCTTGCATCTACATCCAAGCTCATCTTCGGCAGAAACATTGGACTTTCCTAATTTATACAAGGTACATGTCGTTAGGGGGCTTGTCGGGTGGTGTAATGCGTTTTTGAATATTTCATCCTTCAAGCAGTCGTTAGGGTTGTAACGAGCTCTTCCCCCTTCCCCATAGCAGATGTAGTTCTGATGTGTTCCGCTCTGAAGTTGGGAAAATTAAGACGAATGAAATTGCTGTTCTGTCTGAGAGGGAAAATGTCCACGTCCCCCCCAAGATGTTGTTGCGCATTCGTTGCACATTAAACTAATCGGGGTAATAATTCGGGTGCGTAATGCATTTTAATGTTTGGGTTGTCGGTAGCTTCTTGGATGACTGCTGTTACGATGATGATGGCTGTATTAAGTGTCCACAGAATGACTTTTTGTGTACTCAAATTACTCGGGGAAGTTTTGAGTTTCTCTTGATGAAATGTATTTTGGTGAAAGTTGATTGGTGGATTAGAATGGTGTGAAATTTTAAGAAAATGTAATTTTAATTTAATATGCTTAAGAAATGACTATTTTTTTCCTTTCATGATTATTGATAAAATGGATAACTTCAACGCGTGTGCCTAAATATAATTTGGATTTGGAGGAAAATTAACCACAGAATTACTTATTTCACTGAATGAATTTTGTAATTTGAAAATTCAAGATTCACGCGTAAAGAGGTTTAACGTGTAACCAGAACCTTAGTGTGTGGAAGATTAAGTAAATTATTCTGAGAACGCATATTTCTTATTAGTGATTTATGTTACGAGACGTTTTCGTACAGCATTTATTTATTACATTCGCTTCGGATGAAAATTTGAATATGTTATTTTAAAATGTTTTCGTGTCCAAGGAATTGGCAAAATAAATAAATACTCTAGATTCCATCAAAGATGGTACTACTGCGGCTGCAAATTCCGGAGCATTCTGGCTACAAAGGATCTCCTGCATTGAATCTATAAGTGGAGTTAAACCAAGCTTTATTGCTCTTCGGGTGAAAACTGGGCACTCGAAGATAGTTATTTTAAAATAAACTCCATAAATAAAAAGCGAAGAACCAAGACCGAATTATCCAAAAGAGTATAACTAAGCACTAACAGCATTATACGCATTTAATTATTATCACTTTTTATATTCAGGAAAAAGTCTACTCGAAGAAAAACTAATAATGCGTCAACTCAACTCGAGCTCCTATACAAACTGTTGTCCGGCCATTGGCGTAACGGAGAATATTAAGGCTCCCCCCCTGCTAACTCGACTTTTGTGTCCCAAGCCCAAATACGTACTTCGCATCAATCAAGCTTTGGACCCCCTAGAGCCCCTGGGTCCTCCGCAATGCGGGTGTTTCGAGGGTGTACGTTACGCCACTGTGTCCAGCTGAGCATTAACGGATGTAACTTGGACAGTTAACGGATACCCTTCTACGGGATTACTATATACATTTCAATTGATGAGTTAGATCAATGTGATCCAGAGATATTCTGGAACACAAACTCATCAGAGCTCGAACGTGCTCTATTAGAGAGATCTGGGAATCCCATTGGTCAAAGAAATATTAGATAATCTCGAAAACAAGCAGTATAAAGGAATTCAGGGCGTCTCTGAACATTTTCCTGTTGAAAGAGCATAGAACTCTGAGAAATTAGGCTTGTCAATGAACAGTCTTGTTATAATTGTCTAACGAATGCTTACCAAAGAGGTCCAGCTATCAAATGAAATGGCAGCTCATGCAGTATTCCTGGTTGCAGGCTGTGTGGCGGACGACAGTATCACATAGCTGTTCTGGATCTATCCACACATGTCTTTGAAGGTTATTTCTCGGAACACGACTCGTTGCTGAAAACAATTCTACTCTATTCTTGGACATTTCAGCTATAGTGAATCCGATGCCATTGCAAACGGGGAAAAAACCTGGTTCTGTGAAACGGTGAGAGGCAATCGGCGCAATTAGTTTCGTCCCTCGTTCGCTGAGTCACCAATCGAATTTTGTTCATTGCAATCATTAATGTCCTTATTACACTTGGATTGTTGATTTAAAATCATCAGAGTAATTTAGCTCCGGTCTAATGATCAATTTTGTCCTGGCGTTCTGTCGTCGCTCTCAATCGACCACTACCTTCCTGATCCTCAATACAATCATGGTTCATCCATTCCTGTTAACATCATAAGATGGTATCATAACTCCGGTGCTTGAATTTTTAATTCTGTTCCTGCATATTTCTATATCTTAATGATATCACTATCTATATTAAATTCACTTGCGCGTTCTTTCAAACAATATCAACTTTATTTTACATTTACTGAACTCCTTAACTGCCGATTAAAAATTACGTGATTTCGCCCCCATTTTTCTTATAGGTGCGTGTATGCAGTATATTATGGGGAAAGAAAAAGCACAAATAAGCAAATCCTTCTCTGAACCAAGTAAATACTCAGCAAACACTGTCAAGATCAAAGGTATTCGCAAAGACGTGACGCTACGTCAAGAGCAGTTAACATGCCGGTTGAGCGATACGTATATATGCGTCTATTGCAGTTGAAGAGTGAAACTAAGCTATCCCACCCCCCATAAGCTCGTACAAATTCACTCTCAAAAAGTCTCTCTATCGCTTCATACATTCTCCTGCCTTTTCACATAACATCTACCCCTAATGAGGATGCAAATGTTCAACAAAGTTGTTGAAAAAGCGCCATCTATATTCTAAAGAATTTTAATCTTCAAAATGTTTGCTCTAACCTACAACAGAACATTATCAGACGCTTCCATCTAAATTATAAAACAAAATATCAAATTTAGTCTAAAAATGTTGTCATGATGCAAATTTCTTATATTTTATTCTAAAAATTATTTAACTTATTGCAAACTTATATAAGTGTCAGATGGCATTCTGCTCTATTTTTTTATTTTAATGTATCGTAATCAATCATGGCCTTATACTAGATAAATTTTATTACTCATTAACTTTTCATTGCGTGTATATGTAAGTTATCATATAGAAATAACAGCTTTATTTTCATCTTTTATTCATAAAGTTTTAAATGAACATCACATCCCTGTGGCCCACAGGTCATAAGTCCAGTTGTTTCAACTCTCGTTATAGAAGTTACCAATAATAACTTTTCTCCCTAATCTCGTGATGTGACCATTATCATAAATATTCCAGCACCATTTCTTCTAGAACGCACTGCCTCAACCAAAACCGAAACGAAGTTTCGGCATCAGCACCCCATCTGATTTCATTAATACTTCCTCCTGCGTCAACCCTGGGGTGCATGGAATGCGAAGGGAAGGTGAAAAGAGAGGGGGGGTGATCACAGACTTCAAACTTCATTAAAACCTACGACCAGGGGTGCATGGGTGAATAATTAATACGATAAATTTACTATTTACTACCATCCTCTCTCCTTACCTTGATGCAATGAGGTGACTGTTAAGTAACTAATCCAATTCGAAATGAAAGACTGGAAAAGGGGGGGGTGGGTGCGCATTGATTGTTTAAATATTCATGCATCTGCGGCTCTAACTTTGAAATGAACAACACCCCTCCCTTCCTGTTACGGACTGCATGCTATGTGCATAACTGATATATAGAGTGAAATCACTGGGTTTTAAAGTTGCCGTTATCAGGAGCTGTCTATAGAAAGGGATTAGTGGGAGGAGCAATCCCGTATTTGAGATGCTGGTTTAATGGACGTCTTTAAGTAAGGGATCTTGTAGAGTATATCCGGATTGGGAATTTGGAGATGGTAATCCCCTTTTCGTGTTTGGCAGGGGAAAGGCTGATTGTAAGTTTATGGATACTGTAACCAGTGGACTTCAGGGAATATGGGGTGGTTGGGTTTAGTTCAGTCGAACGTTCCTGGAGAGATTATATCTTTGCTACGATCGGAACCATCGAAAGATTTAGATGTAACGGCTTAGATAAATGTTTTCGAAAGTTTTAATGAGGAATTTTGATAAATTATGAGAAGAGATTGTATTTGGAGATATAATTCTAAAAATCCCAGCCGCGAATCAGAGGAAGTCATTATCAGAAAAATTCAATTCTACAACATTCATAATCACTATATCTTACGTATCCAAATTTATTAATATGTTCGTACCAGTGTATGCAATATATGCTGCGCCAGTAAGAGTTACTATATTTCAGCATTCAGTATCAATATTCGTTATAGTTAAATGGCAGCACACATGTATTAGTTTGAATGCTTATTAATACGTGTGTGGCGTACACACTTTTTAACTTATCTGAACAACATTGCGTCATATAGTATACATTTTGTAACATGTTATGAAATGTACTGTACAATAAACTATGTAATAAGCATTATAATTCTAGAAAAAAATCTTAATTACAACAATTAAATTAGTTTAACTTCAACAGAAATAATTATATTTTCCTGTTTTATTATTCTTTACAAATTAAATGTATGCTGTAGAAAAATATGAGCTCACATTTATGGTAAAAAGAAACTAATAAACCTTAGAGATTATTTCAGATAGATGTATTTAAGTATTTTATAGTTGTAATATATAATAATTAAAATTGACACATTTATTGTGCAAAAGTATGATAAAATGTACTCTGTTGAGCAAATGAACGACCTCGAATAATTTCAAGAGTTATGTATTTTAAGACTTATCTTGTACCTTTATCTGAGGTTTCCTTCTGGTGAACAAAATTGAATTAACGGGCTATCGTTGTTGTGCGTTTTAAAGGGTGGTTACATAAAAACTTAAATTCCATTCTGCTAAATGCTGAAGAAGGTTTTAACAACTTACAAAAACTTTTTTTTTCTTGGGTAAAAGGTAGTGGTTCTCAAACTGTCGGGCGCGAGCATATCGAAAAGTCTAAGATAAAAGATAATTTTAAAAGTTATTATTTTACTGAAAGGTTACAAAATAAAATACATTCTGACATAATAAAAAAATAAAATGCACATTTCCACTGGTATAATATACTTATAAATGCATCAGAACTACACAATGTATTTGTATAATTAATTTATTAATACTAAATTAAGATTAAGTATAATAAGTGCTAGAGTTAGAAATGGTAATAGTATACGAAATACTTTAATTTTCGATGTAGAAAGTTCATCATCCACCCCAGCCAGTAGCGCACACAAAAGTTTTTCAAGGGAGAGTCCATGGTCGAAAGAGTTCCCCAACTCGTATCATACCTCAAGACAACACCTATTGATTCGTCTCATTTTGTCGATTTTGTTAACAAAAAACAGTAAAAAATAAATTATTGAAGAAAAAATTAGCATTAATTAATAAAATAAATTGTTCATTATAAGTACTTTGTTAAATTTTAGGTTATATATAAAAAGGATTATCATCAATCGAAAAAAACTGAAGGGCTTTGGGGGTGTCCGGACCCCCAGGACAACCCCCTTGTGTGCGCCACTGATTCCTTCCCAAAATTCAAAGAGTAATTTATTACTAAATTGCCTTTTGGCGATATTTGACGTGAAATCTTTAAAGATTCCTTCTTCGGAAGTTGAGAGTGTTTCTGTTTCAAGGTACCTGTATGCTTGGCAACCTGGTTATCTTTTTTAAATAAAAATTATTTTGCAATCTGTTCCAAATTAAAAATTAGTAAAGGAAAGTAACATGATACTCTTTGTGTTACTAAAAAATATAACTTACTTGAAATATCTATTAATTAAAAGTAACACATATAAAATTTAATATTTATCTTGGTAGTTTATACAATTAATAATTAAGGGCGTTTCGTAGATTTAGCGTCAAAGTATATTATTATTGCATGCAATACATTGTTATTGTATAATTAGAGGGGCGTTGAAAATTGGGTCGCACGTATTGAAAGTTTGAAAAGCACTGGTATAAAGTAGTTATAATTACAATTATCTTGTTTAAACCTGCACTCTTGATGGATGTCGATGAAATTCGGTATATACGTATGGACGCAGAATAATGGAATTTGCAATTAAAGAAATAATAGTGGACATTTTGACCCCCAGGTTAGAAGGCAGCACAAACTGGAATAAAAAAACGTTATTTAATCGTAGCTTATGTTCAATGAAAGCTCCATTTGCGTCACCCACATGCTCAAAACATTTTACAGCGAGTTCAACAGTAGCACTGCGGTGGCACCTCTTTTTGAAAGTCGTAAACAACAAAGTACAGAAATAGAGAACTTGACAACTGGCCCAAATAGGGATTCCTTTCGTCTCAGTCGTCTTAGGTATGCACGGAGTAGCTGCGAGCTGGTAGGTCAGTGGATCAAATAAAGACTCTTGCCAAGGTCAACAGCTTGTCACCGAAGTGGTGACCCAAGAATTGAGCACTCGATGCCAGCATAGCCTAACGATACTGGTTAGTTTTGTATTCATTCCATAAAGAGTCTAATAAAATAACTCCAAAAATCACGACAAGGGATTCAAAACGGCAACGGCGCATGCATCAACTACACCCACCATCTCAACAAGAGATTGCCCGCAACGTCAATGGAAAAAAGTTCTAACGACGCTCAAACCTGCTGGAGATGCATAACAATTGCTGTAATTGGCTGGAAAAACAACCTTCTCTCAGTGTCGTTCAGAAAGTTAAAACAGAAAAAAAATAATTTTCTTTTCTGGGAAGGGGGTATGCAGCTTCGCCTCCTTCTGCAAGTCGCTAACAACAAAGGACGAGAAAAATCCTTAACGACTGGCTCGAATAGGGATTCCTTTCGTCTCAGTGATTTAAGGCATGCGCGGAATACGTCGGTGGATGAAATAAGCACCCTTGCAAAGGTCGTCACCGAAACACACAGGATTTCCCTATTGTTTGCAACAACGGGACGTGTTATATTTTGCTGTCATTTCAGGCATAGTCCGTATGTTTCCTACACAGACATGATATTTCAGAAATCCCCGCAATCGGAAGTTACAGGGATTCATATCGGGACAGCAGTTGAAAACTGTTTCGAAATTATCTGGTCATCTCCAAGAGAGTTCGAAGTAATGTCGTCTCTGATCTGGCAATGTGAGGTGGGTATACCATCTTGGATAACGACTGCAGTCTCTAAATAATTTTGTTCTTGTATGGTAGGAATTACTGGCTGCTGAAAAAATTCACAGTAACAGGCACCAATAACGGTATTCCTTGAGAATCATGAGTAGTGTCTTTCTTAAAGCAAGAGGGATTATATATGAAATCATCTTTCACCACTCTTATCTTAATTTGCTCATCTTTAAATAAAAATTAATCTTGGACCAATCTTTTAATCCATCAAAGAGTCTCGTCTAAGATTTTAAAGAGCGAAATCAAGTTATTCTGTTATATATTAATGTAAGAAAAGTATGCATTTTTTTAATTTGGAAAAAAAAATATTAAAAGTCTTCTTCTAATTGAAATAAACTTAAGCCTTAAGAGCATTATTTCCCCCCCCCCCAATTTATTGTTTGATTTCATTTTCATTCATTTTTGAGATACGAAAAGCTTAGCAAATATTCTCTTTAATATATATTTATCGCTTTAAAATGGATTTTTGTGACAAGTGATATCGTTCATGAAAATGCAACAAAAAGAGTTTTTAATATCAAATAATAACAACTAAACAAATAAATGTTACAAATATTTCGTTTCACCCAAGATTTTTCCGTTATTTAAATATTCCTTGCCATTAGAGAAGACATTCATTTAATATATCAAATACCATCTTCACAAAAATGGAAAATAATTCATTTTTAGCATTTCGAATTCTCTCTTTTTCAAATTATCTCTGTTACAAAAACCGACAAACGATAATATATTACCACAGAAACAGCAAACGAGAAAAGACAGCTGAAAAAAATATGGTGCATTTTCCATAACAGAGTAAACTTTGATTCTACGTGCGTAATAGAAAGTGACATTAATTTAACTGTTGCACGAAATTATAAAATATGATACTAGAATGGCATCCACGGTAAAAAATGGGGAACTGAAGAGGAAAAAAGGACAGAATGGCTTTTGTTGTTGTTACTTCCGTGGTATCACTTTCGCAAATTCATTCATCTCTTCTTGGATTTAAAGTGGTAATGTAAATAGATGGGACATTCCCTGCTCACTGTGCAAACAAGACGGCGTATTTATTTCCCGATGCATTGAATTTTTATTCTATTTCGCCAAGATTTAAATCGAATTCCCAGACATGCATTTGACAGTTTCCAATCCGTGTTCCATGAATATTGAAAGGGACAGAACTATTAGCTCTTATTCTTTGTGTGTCACGTTAGGGTCTGATTTATAACAGTAAATATAAAACTGTTAAAATTTTTTGTTGTTTTATTTGCAAAGTAATCTTTTGTTGTATAGAGAAAAGAGATCAAATGAATAAAAAATGCACAATCATTTGACATTAATTCGAGTAAAACTTTTATTGAATTAAGGTCGTTGGCTTAAATTAATTCAATAACTTTTTAGTGAAAATTTTGTTTAATTATGGCTTTTTCGATACTTTATACTGATACTAAACAAAATTGTAAATCTCGTATCTGTTATTAAATACCGACCGGAATATTTCTTAGTTTTATTCAACTGCAAGAGGAATTTTTAAAATTTAAATAATATTATTTCTGGTCCATAAAAATATGTCTTAACAATAATATATATAAACCGTATATACCGACGTGTAGATGTGCACCTATACTTTCAAACTGCATTTTAGGATTTTTTTAGGTATATACATACGTCGTATAAGGCTCAACCCTTTTATACAAGGAAACCTAAAATGTACATGTTCAATGCTGTATCCATTGAAGTCATTTATTCGAAGTATTACCCCAGACTTATGAAAAATGATATACTATAATTACAATC